>OMPJ01009468.1:0-23750 GCA_900312935.1 Carapus acus
TTGTTTTTAGGTGAGGAGCACTATAACTGCATCTCAGCGTTGCATAAGTCCATGAGAGGCTCCGATGAGAACGCCTCACTGTACTGGCTGGGTCGCATGCTGGAGGGTGGAGAGGATCCCCTATATGTGGCCCGCAGGCTGGTCCGCTTCGCGAGCGAGGATGTGGGTAAGTGGTTCCATCGAAAGACTTGTGTCACTGTTCTGTTTGCAATATGTTCTAATGGAAACATTTTGTTTTGTGGTGTTCTTCATCAGGATTGGCAGATCCTTTGGCTCTTCCCCAGGCTGTCTCCGCTTTCCAGGCCTGTCATTTCATCGGAATGCCAGAATGTGAGGTAGACAAATCATCAGTAATATCACTTAATGTTTATTTCTACATTCCGCTCTCTGTATCATTCTCCTCTCGACTGGCTTAAATTTCCTGGATTGCTAGATTAATGGATCATTAAAGTACCTACCTACCTAGCTTTATGTCTGTTACAATGTTTTCATCTGTATTTCCTTTTTGTCTGTCCTCATATCGTACAGGTGATCCTGGCTCAGTGTGCCGTCTACCTTGCAAGAGCACCTAAATCTGTCGATGTATACAAGGCCTACGCGAATGTGAAAGCCTGCCTGCGAAACCACAAAGGCCCGCTGCCTCCCGTCCCCTTGCATTTGCGCAACGCCTCCACAAAATTGATGAAAGAACTTGGCTATGCAAAAGGTTACAAATACAACCCAGCCTTCAGCACCACTGTAGAGCAGGATTACCTACCCGTGGAGCTGCGTGGGACCGACTTTTTCACCTGGACTTCCTCCGACTCATGAAAAATCATATCGTGATAGTCTTCACAGTGGCCTTATTTCCTGAAAAGCATAAATCGAGGCATCTGACAGAAAATCAGATGCAGCATATGACATGTCTTGGAAATATTGCTATGAATGCATTCAACCAGCCTCTCTAGCACACCTAATCATTAACTTCAAGCTCTTTGGATTTGTTAATTACCATCTCCATTGAAATTAATAATTGTTGCATTCATGGTTAGTTCCCTGATAATATTGAATGTACAAACTTGATTTCTTGTTAAGATGTTTGCGTGCTCCTGTTTTGAAAGTGAGAGAGAGACAGAGTGTGTGTGTGCAAGTAAACACTATTTTTGCCACCAAAACTTCCTTTTATTCTGAATTGTAATTCCTCAGTTTCCTGCCATTGTCTGCAATGAAAAAAAAGCAATTTACAAAATCAGTGTACCTTTTGTCATTTTGCCGATATTTTCTCTGCGGTTCTTGGCACAGAGAAGGACTTAGTTGTAGATTTAGGAATTCACCTGCGGTTAACATCTTACCTCAGTGATCCATGGTATGAAAGCGGCCACGCGGGTGAAGACAGAGGGTCTCTTTGGTGTGTTACACCCACTTCCGTGCACAAAGCTGGTCACACCTTGGACGTACCATTTACCGTCTTTTCCTTGGCAGTTCAGAGGACCACCTGAGTCGCCCTTAAAAAATGACCAGTACATCATTGATTAACCACAATATATCATGTAAACTGTGATGAGAGCTTGTTCCTTACATCAGTGTTTCCCAACCTTTTTTTCATTAAATTTGGCTAATTTGTCCGCGGCACAGCTGATAACACACCGGTTGAAAAACATTGCCTTACATGACATGCCGACTTGCTGTCTCCTCCCGCGCAGACCATTGTCGGCCTCACTGAGCTGCCCCACCAGTCGCTCTGTCTACATATTTCGTACTCCACGACTGGAAGCAAAGCCTGCTGGAGTTTGGTGGCTCTGGGCCCACCAGCTAAAAAGAAAATGATGTGCAAAGTAGGTTAATGGCTTCGCTACAAAGTTTGAATACTCTAATGAAACACTATATCTCGCATATCCAGACGGTTGGCAGATCAGGCGGCGACCCTTACAGTAGAGACGACCCCAGCCTGTGATGTAGCAGGGCTGATTATGGGCTAGAGGGGCATCCGAGTCAGGCAGGCAAGCCATCTGGACCTTGTCATTAACGACTGCGCTCCTCTCCAGCTTGAGCAGAGCAATGTCATTCCTAGATCCGACATGTTGACGCATCAAAACAAACGTTATTTTCATACTTGGAGCTCCTGTTACCGCTAATAAAGTGAGAATTTCCATAAATGTTGTTTATTCGGCTGCCGGATCCAAAGAATTTGTCAGGCTAAGCAATTAGCGCAATGACATTATCTCAAATGCTTCTTTCCTCTCCAACACACTGCCAGTAGTGTACCCCATTTATGAAGAAATTCAGGGTCATGTTGTGGAGAAACAATGAAAACCTACCCACACGACACACAGTTATCATTCCATTTGGGATGCAGGAACATTTTCTCCACTCTAATTGACTGTTCAGGTCCCTCCTCCTGGTTCATATCATGCTCAGCAAGAACCACTCTATATGTGTGGAACCTGACAAATAAAAAGATTGATATACTCTGAATTGGACTGATAAGCACTTAATCATCCACAATTTGATGTCTCACCACACTTTTGGAGGCAATCACCAGAAATTCAATCATTTTCGTTTGAGATGCACAAGAAATACAAAATATATACTGTATCCTCACGTAATGCAGTGAGCTGCAGTGAGAACCCAGTTGGGGGCAATGAGGGTTCCTCCACAGGTGGGAAAGAAAGACTCCAGTGAAACCTCAGGGGGGCCGAAAGAACAGAAACTATTGCGTTGTGATAGTGCAGTTACTGAAATTTTAACTGTCAATAATGTTTCTTCATTCGTCGAAAATGTTTTCGTTGACCCACCTGCCATGGCCAGCTGTAAGGATGGGCCTCCTGCCCATCCACTACACGGCTGGTGCTGGGCTGGTAACTGGGTACACCACACCCAGACACTTGGTGTGGTTAGTCCCAGAAAAGGAACAGCTTAGATACAGCAGAGAGACCTTAAAAACAAATGACGTGTTTAATGGGCGATGATTTCAACTCACCAGTGGAGACCACAAAAAGCAGGACGAGCGCCAGTTCCATCTCACCAGAGGCATTAGCCTTATCAGCTGGAGCTATTTATGGGTGACAATCCAGACACAGCCTGGGATCTTTCCTGCCATTTTGCAGGTGGCAAGGGTGTTAATGTGGTCACAGCAGGCAGATAGCGGGACTGAAAATGTGTCAGACGTCCCTGTTACAGAATATCAGGTTCAAATGACGGGTGTGCTTTTTTTATTGTTGGTCAACACATTTTTTCCATTGGTTTTTATACCAACAAGGGCTTGTTCCATCATATTTAACTTAACTATCAAACTTGGGGGGAGGAGGAGGTAAAAGCAGGCAATACACCCGAGTGTGTCTGAGTCAAATTTAGTCCCATTTCTGTATTCTGATTCCGAGTAAATGTGTTTCTTTTCTCAACCTTGAAGCGTGGTCTTGTGGTAGATTACAGGAGCATGCTGATGTAAAAGGCAAGTCTGTTTCTTCGCTCCCCACTCCTCAGTGACCTGACAGATTAACTTTTCTCCTTGTCTATCGCAGAAATCCTAGAAACGGCGCTGCAAATGCCCTCCATTACCCCTTCTGTCATCAAATTGCGCATCTACAGAAGACACAGGGGGATTCATCAAGTTATTCTTCATCATAAAACCTTTCAATTGGTGATGATAAAAGGTTGACCTTTTATTTGTGACTCCTTATTTCTGTGGTCATTAGTGTGGTGGCAGTAGCTCTCATGTTACTGCTTGATTGACATTACAGATGGTATCACCATGTCAAACTTGGCAAAGAGACTTTGAGTGACAGGGCTTCAAATGGAAAACATCAGGTTTGAGTGTGACACATACACCCTGTGTGTGTAACGAGTCTTCATCATCAGGCTCTGGTGTTACAAGTTTATACACATGCTGATGTGAAAAGGAGCCCGATGTGTTGAGGTCACAGCAGATTGATGAACACTTGCTGAATGAATGAAATTCAAAACTATCAAAATGTGTTACAGATGACATGATGGATGTATTTTAATTGAGTCACAGAATATGACGGGAAGCAAAACTGTTAAATGTGTTCTGCATTTACAATATCACTGCAGCAGACTGATTATGCCAATAAACGCACTAAAACATCTGATTAGTGGTATTTGAGTCATTCCCAAGTGCGGTACAGTACAGGACACAGCTAACTCAACCACAATCATTTCAATAAAAAAGGTTTAAGATACTTTCTATATGTTTTTACTGGGGAGATGCTACGCTTTCCTGCAATATGTAAGCCATCCTTTGGGTGTCGCTGTGTACTGCAGTGTTCTGTCTGTGTCCGTAGAAGAAGATACATTCAGTTTCAAGATGGCGCTACCCGGTGTATTACAACTGAGCTTGAGGTCGCTGTGTAATTTTGCTAAACTTACAAACGTAGGAGGACTAAGTACCTCCAATTCGAGTGGAGGCATGCGGTGGAACATCATGAAATCCGGACTATCTACAAAAACAAGGACGTCATCAATTCCCTGTAACCAAGGTGAGACAGTAATCAATTTGTAGCTCCCCATGTGACAGCAGGAGGTTGACATGATGGGCATCCAGCAGAGTGACATAATCGTTTATTCTTTGGTTAACGATTTATATTGTGCCTGTGAACGCTATTGTTACTTGTCTAATTTGTTATTTTCTGCCGATTAGGGGGCCCGGTTCTCCTGAAGGAGTTCCCAGAGCCCAAAAGGCTACTGAGCAACGCCCTCTCGCGGTCCTTGGGAGTCAGCGACCTTTCGCGGGTCATCCGCTACAGCTGCCAGGAGCAGGCGGGCCTCATGGTGGGTTCTCACATTTACTCTCAAAACATCTCTACTGTGTGCCTACTGTCATATTTTGGCACTAAGAGTGGCCTTCACAAAATCTTTAGTTTCCTGGATTGGCAGATCAGTCGATATAGAATTTACTTACCCAGCTACAATTACGCTCTCACATGTATTGGTCACTCATTATGAGCTTCCATTCACAATCGAATTGTGAATAGAATTAATTTTTTGTTGGAAAATCCTCTGCTCCTTTTTAACAATAAAAGGGGATGGGTAAATGGGTTAGTAGGCAGAGGTAGCACACATGCGACATACACAAGTTTGCCAGAATAATCTAGCGAGGATGTGATAGCCTCCAGAAAGTGCTACAGTCTGTGGTTCTCAGTTCTGCTTTTAAGTGGAATCAACCCACCACTGGAAATGCTCCTGTGTAGGATTCATTGAATGTTTTCCATGGATAAACTGCATCTGTATTTACATTTTACAGTGTGTATTCATTCTTTACAAATGAGCAGTGAGGGGTTGAACACCATTCTCAATGACAAGCAGTCTTGAATTGAGCCAGCAGCCTTAAAATTCCTCGATAGTCGCGGTACCTCTGTGCAGCTGAAGCAACACAATTTCTGCTTTGCAAACATTAGAGTGCGCGGAGGGAGATTGAGAAAACTCTCTCCTATTTGTAATTATCCTCCTGTTGATGTGCGTTTTGTCTCTGCAGAAAGTGACCGTCACCTTGGCGTGGCCCTGCAAGATTGAAGAAGAAGCTTTTGCCCGTAAGAAAATTGATGCGGAGCGATTTGCTGCTGCAGCGGCCTGTCTCAAGCTGAGAGTAAGTGTGTGTGTGTATACACACACATTATTTCATGGGTATTTCACCTATTTCATCGCCCATTGGCTTTTTTGCTCTCTACATCTCTACCTTACACCTCGTCCACAGGAACTTGGTGTGATTGGACCAAACAACCAGCTACCTCAGAGGAGAGCAGGCAGTGGGAAAGAAGAACCCATCCACTCGCTTCTGCACGATGATGACTTCATCTGTGCTGATGACATGCACGTGCCCAAAATGAAAGCAGACGAACACCATGAATTCCCAGGTGGTCTCGCTGATGTCTCTGAGGCTCTCTCCGTGTTTCCAAATCCCAAGTCCCTCTTGAACCAGGTCATCCAGCTAGCCACAAACTCCAACAGATTTCAGGTTAGTGATGTCTGCCTTATTCACACCATTTCTATGTAAAATAATCATTGGGAACCAGTGATGAGAGCAGTAACCTTCAATTGCTTTCATCCTGTCCCAGGATCTGGCTCAATTCAGAACCTCAGGAAGGAAGCCAAAAATCTGTGAACTCACCTTGATGTGGCCTGAGAAGATGACCTTCAAGGCTGCAGGGAAAAATAGGCCGACAGCAGAGAGGGGAGCTGCGGCGCTTGCCTGCATGAAACTTAAAGTAAGGACACACATCCAAAAACTGCTGTTTCCACACCTGTCTTGTGGTTGTTTTGCTGGAGAGTGTCTGGTCATTCCTTTGTTCAGGAGTTAAATCTCCTGGATAAGAACAACAAACCGTTCAGTCATGCCAAGTATCACCACGAGGAAGTGAAGGAGGCAGGCAAGAGAGCACGACGCCCACTCCAGCTAGATATACCTCCATTTTTGGAGGAACGCATGAAGGCGCATCTCACGCAGGTAAGATGTGTGTTTTGCTGTCTGTGTCTGCGTGAGTGCAGCTGTACAACTGCAAATAAATTCTCTGTAGTTCCCAGTGGCGATGGAAGTGAAGAAGATAGAGGAGAAGGAAGAAGAAAGGGCCCAACAGGTGCTTCACCAGAAGGACGAAGATGAGCATTTGGTGATGGACGCCATCACAGGCAGGCGGCACAGACCGCTCTCGCCACAGCAGGCCCACGAGCACAATGTGCGTCTGTTGGAAGAGTGGGAGAACGCGGACCCCAGGCTGAGCACAGAACTCCCAGTCGACGCACATCGCCAGGAGGTGGTATCGGCGGTGCGGTCATCCAGGGTGGTGGTGATAGCCGGCGAAACAGGATGTGGCAAGACCACTCGCATCCCACGCTTTATTTTGGAGGACTACGCGAGAGGCGGCAAGGGCAGCGAGTGCAACATCCTGGTCACACAGCCTCGTCGAATCAGCGCCGTGTCAGTTTCCCACCGTGTGGCCAAAGAGATGGGACCAGCTCTGAGCCACCAAGTGGGATATCAGGTGGGTTCAGCATGTTAGACATCACGTATTTGGAGTAACCAGGTTTGGCAACTAGAGAGAGCATGATGTCTCATTAACTTCTGCTGTTTGAGGTGAACTGAATTTTGGAGATTGCAACATCTCGCTCTCTTTTCATAGTAATCTTTGATAATTTGATAATGTCGTAGGGCTGGGCAAAAAAATCGATTTAATCGATTTATCGAATATGTAGCTAAAAACGATTTTTATTTTGAAAATTCGAGTTTTTCGACATTTTTCGCGTTCCGTTTCTTGTGGGTTTCCGTAGCGCAATGTGAGCCCGCCCCCTCCCACGCGCAACACAATTACACATAACATGGCAGCGGCGGCATGTAAACAAAAGTTACTTCAAAAGAAAAGCACAACTAATTCAATCGTTTGGAACTGGTTCGGTTTTGATGCATCAGACGAACAACAGACGAAGCCTCGCTGTAAAATATGTTTAAAGGCTGTTGCTACCGGAAGCAGCAGTACAACTAATCTGTTCCAGCACCTGAAAAATAAACATTCAGGAGGATGGGAGAAGTGTAACCAGGTACGAAACGAAGACGGCAGCTGTAGCATATCGGCTAAAAAGCAAATGACTCTACCTGAGAGCTTTACAAACGTGTGCCTTATGATAAGAATGGAGCGCGTTGGAAAGCGATTACAGAGGCCATCACGTCTTATATTGCCACAGACATGTTGCCAGTTTATTCTGTTGAAAAGCGAGGCTTTAATCACTTGTTGAAAGTTTTAGATGCAACGTCCGTTGTACCCTGTCGCAAATTTCGCCAGCGTAGCGCTGCCTCACCTGTACACTGCCACTCGGCAAAAGATCCGCGCTGAGCTGGAGGAGGTGGCGTTTTACTCTGCCGCCACGGACATGTGGTCCAGCCGGATGATGCAGCCGTATATGAGTCTGACAGTCCATTATTGTATTATTATATCAAGCTTGAAATTGCTGAATGACAGAGCCTCATTTACTTCTTATTTTGGATTATTTATCTGCATTTTTACTCTGAGGACAACCACAGCAATAAAGTTGCACTTTGACAATATGTCAGATGTCTGCAGTTGTTTTTAAGTGCATTGAAAAAAAAATCTAAAATCGAATCTTTCTCTAAAAAATCTAAGATTTTTTTTTTGAGGCCAAATCGCCCAGCCCTAACAGACGGTCGAGTTATTTCTGCTGCTGCGGTATTGCACACGGTCAGATTACTCGCCAGGACATTCATTCATTCATTTTCTCAACCCACTCTGTCGTCACTGGGGTCTACGTGACTCAATCTACCGACATTGTGTCTCACCGTCCTCTTTGTCGCTGTACTGGTCAGAGTTTGTGTTGCCGTTCTGGTTGCTGTCAGCTTTGGGCTCTGCTGTGATGTCTTTCGGAGCTTCAGCGTCACCCTGGGATTCGACCGGTGGTTCTTCCAAAAGCCTCTGCAACTTCTTTTCGTACAGCTTGCGGGTGGAGGCTGAGCAGATTTGGGTACGGGGGTGAAGTGGGAGAATTAGACGGCATCTCAGTGACAACAGAATTTCTATGAGAGGTTTATACGGTTCTGATTTAACAATATGATAAATGCACAAGATATGCACAAGAGTAGCTAGTCAGGGCGAAACTACACCAAACTTGAGTTTAAACAAATTTCACTGACTCTCGCTGTCGAATTTTCGAGAATCATTACTAACTAATTGATGTAAATAGTAAATAAGTTTTACCTTTAATTAAGTCTTGAGCGCCACAGTATTCCACTGTCTGGCACTCAAAGGGGATCAATTGTGAACTTAAATTATCACTTTGAAAAAAATAAGAGCTAAATGCACATTTTGGAATGGAAAATTAACCAACACAAAAAGTCTGAGGGCAAAAGACGCCCCAACCCTCCGTAACAAAGAAAACTTCAATCTCAGTTAAAAATCAAATCACATCTCATTCGTGTACCCACAACTGGAGCTATTAAGTGTCTACATTGACGGCTGTAACAAGCTGAAAATGATTCTTTAGGTGGTAAAGTGGGCAGAGCCTTACCCACAATGGGCCCAGTATCCACCCCATGCTTAGCCAGCTGTCGTTTTAAATCTTCGTCACTCAGATCTGTCACCTCCACCTCCTCTGTGCTGGGCTTGTCTGTCTTTCTGGTGGCTTTCTGTAAAATTAAATGTGCACATTTACACACATTTCACACGTCGATCGGAAATCACATAAAAAAAAAGGTATGTTCTTTTTCTCCCGGGGGCAGTTATCATTACGAATAAAAAGAATGTGGAAACATTTAATTTCCCCTAAATAGAACCGCACATCCAATCAATTAAAAGTATCTGCATTTTCATCGGACATTCATAGCGCAGGATGAATGGATATGCAAATCCGATATCTGATATGAATCTTAAATGAATAGGAGTCCCGATTTGAAATTTAAAAAATCGTTTCTACAGCGGCAACTACACACAAACTCAACCCGGGCACCGCGGACGGAGAACGCCGGGTTTCATTACCCTGCCGGAGCGGCTCCTGTTGGACACCACGGGCGCGGGCAGCTCGTCGTCGCTGGAGAAGACATCGGGCGGCGGGGTGCGCTTTGCGTTGAGCACCGTGAGGTTCTTGAGGTAGAGCTGCACGTACACCTCCTTCTTATGCTCCCCGCTTGGCAGGGCCACGTTGTTCGCCGTCAGCTCATTCTTCAACTTATCCTTCGTGAGGACCGACGGATCTTCGAGGAACTCTGCCATATCGACTTTTTTCTTTTATTTGTTTTGGCGGCAAACCGAGGGTGGTGGTTGGTCTGAAGCTAACAGGATTAGCCGCTCCGCTCACCGGGCTGCTAACAACAACACAAACGTGACCAAATGCCGCTGTTGACAAACCGCACTCGCGCCAATTCGTTGCTCAAAATATTTTACAAAAATTGACACGCAGTTTTGCAAGTTAGCCGAGTCAGCGGTATACTCACGGGTGGTTTGATTTTTTTGGAGCACGACGAGTGGGTACGCGTTACTCAGAAGCGGCGCAAAATTTTAAAATTAACAATTGCAAATTGAGAATTAGCTTAGCCTCCAACCGGTCCACTTGCTACTGTCTGTCCGCTGTCGGGAAAGGGCCAAGCCGTAAGCAGGCACACCATTGGTCGAAAGGCCGCACTAAGCTCTTACGTGATTGGTTTGCTTTGAATAGAACAACGGCCGTGCTCGGCCACAAAGGAAACCGCAGGCGGCATTTTAGATTTCAGTTTTATGCACGGTAAAGGTGTCCCATTTTCCCACTTAATTATACTTCTAACTCGACCCCCGACTATTAAAGATGTGAAAGGCGTGACAACTAAAAAAATACCGCTATTTTAAAGAGATGCCTGGGTTATTACTCCGTAAATTCAGCAGCAATATAGTTTAAAATGGCTCAAAGCACCGCGGGGTCATCGTTCACAAGGCTGATTGACAACGGCCACTACACCCAAATACTGTGCTTTCTCATTACATAATGGGACAGAGTGACCGTTATTTCCATGAGATGAAATCTGCCTCTGCAACAGAAGAGGGCAGTACCAGCCTCTTTCCTAAACCAGTGAGTTGGGAGGTGTTGGCCCCAAACCTGGTTGACCCTGTGCGAAAGAGACTGAAAAATGTCACTTCTGTGTGTCGTGATATAGGATGGCGAGACCAGTTGTTGACTTCTTTTTCGGTACCACTGTGCCTCCAAACAGGCCAGATTTGAAGTAGGTTGGTAGGTAGCCAGCTACTTACCTATGACTGAAGTGCTGTTGAGCAAGGCACCGATTCCCACTAAGCACTCCTTTGTTGAGCCTCAAAATAACGAGGATGAGTCTTGTATGGAGAGGCTGTTTCCTCTTGGATAAAAAAATAAAATAAAGAGAAAAAACAAAACTTGAGCTTAACCCAGTCACACACACGCACTGACAGACTGAGCAGCGTGTGTGTGCCGGCGTGTGTGGCGAGGAGCCGTGGGTGCCTCGGGGACAGCGGTTTTCGGAGGTGGCTCTGTGGCTCCCCACCTGTCCCTCACATCGGCCTCTTGAGGCTTTTCGGGATGCTGCAGTAGAAACCGAGCAATTGATCCCGGCCTCCACTCCCAACCACAGCAAACACAGCACTTGAAGGATAGTTCAGGTTTTCCATAGCGGATTTGCCAGTGGAGTGTAAGCATAAAAATGTTGAGCCCTTGAGAAACACCTCTTAAGCTTTCTTTGTATGTAATTTATACAGAAAATAAGGCCGGGGCCAAGAATCATAAAGAGAACCTCTTTAAGCATAACAGTCATGGCCTCTGAATAATGATCAAAGCTCACTCTTTAATCGTCAACATTGGCTTTTTCGGGGCCAGTTCATTTCCAATGGAATTGCTCCATCTGATGTCGCCTCAACAGTTGAATCCTAAACTTTTCTCGACAGCGAGTTAGAACTTGACTTGTTTCGCACTTGAACCCATGTAATTGTGCAACACTCTAATTTAATTATAACACTTAAATGACATAAGATGTTGTTATGAAACGCTTTGGATACAGGACGTGCAGGTCTCGGACACAAACATTTGTAGACTAAAGGGGAGGGTTATGATCACTTAGAAAAATGTTGAAAAGTGATTCCACGCTTCAGTTTATCTTGGATTTTAAGTGTTTTAAATCCCAGTCGACTCAACCACATGAGCAGCAACAGAAAAGTCGACCTTTATTTCCCAGACAATGTCTTATCGGATTGCACTGACACAACAAAAGCCACGTGAGATACTGTAGATTAATCAACCCTCAGACATTTCAGCAAACGGAGCAGTCACGTGTCTGTCACAGCACGCTCATGTCAAGCCTGAATGTCGTTTTGAAGGTTCTGTTGCACAGTTACATCTTTTTTTGAACATTGCTGAAATAATCGAACCTTCTCTGCAGAATTATTTGTGTGTGCCAACGCTGTGCAATGGTACAAGAAAAAAGAAGAAAAAAACTGGGCGTTTGCTCTCATCTCTAATCTTCCAAAGACGTTATTCTCGACTTGCCAAAATAATTAAGAGCGAGTCCTGTGTAGTTTCCTGCACAAAAACGAGGGTAGGATGTGGGCAGTGGGTGCAGCGCAGGAGCTGGGATTTGTGTGTCCTGGCCTAGGAACAGCCATCTACTGCTCACACAGTATATTTTCATCTGTTGACAATCTAAACTGTTCTTTAAAGGACACACACTTAGCTGTAGACGTTTCTGTCAGACGGAAAAATGAGACTCCCCCTCCGGCTCTTGTTGATGCCCTATTGGCCGCCTGCCTTTTTGTATCGTAAGTGCTCCCCAACATATTTGCATTACTATTATGATTTAAGCTTTTTTTCTTTTTTCGCTGTTTTATTTGGCGCTTGGATACAGAAACACTGTGCTTATGTCCTCACTGAACTTTTGGCAAATATTACTCTATTTGAACTTTGGTGTAATGAATGAAGAATTTCTATTAAATCTCCAGTCAGGTACCCATGGGAAACCATGTTGGATCATTTGGAGGAAAACTTAATGTTAGTCATCCATCTCCACAAAATGTAAGTCAGTGACATGGAATTGGTAAAAGGATCAAGACAAATATGATCTGTTGCAGCCACTCAGAATACTTCCACTATAGCTCCCGATGGCCGCCGCGAATATTCTGCTGAACGATGTTGCCTCTTTGCCGTGAGTCCTTCACCTGAACGCATCTGAGTGCTCTACCCGAGACTTTGGGATCATCAGGAACCTGTTGAGGGAGCACATTTTGGTGTTGGAGCACTTTTCAGACTACTCTCATGTGTGAGATTTTCGAAACCACATATTTGATTTTACACACGGTTCATCACCAAGTGGGTTAGTTTCAAGGGCGTCGTGTTGAAGTGAATCGACGAAGGCTCAGGATGAACAGAGAGGGTAACCTCACACAGGTGACTGCCAGACTCTTGAGTTAACAGGAAAGAAATATTTCCGTGCTTAGCTTGGCCGAAGCTGTCAGCAGACCTGCCTCTGCTCAGCTTTCCTGTCCACATGGGTGAGCACTGGTAGTAGACCAGTATGCGAAGGGCCAAACACCACTGAAAAGCCTCCTGTGATGTGTTGGTTGTGACACAGCCATGCCCCTAAACTGTTTCCTTTCTCTCCTGGATGCCGGGGCTCTGAGCTCATAGGCCCCTCACTCGAGCGAGTCACCATTTAGGGCGTCAGCATTAACCGAAGCTAATGAATGAGCAGATGATCAACAGAAACTTAGCAGCACTCAGAAGTCCAAGTGCCAGATCAGGGAACAAGCCAACCGCTCAGTGCATTCAGCATTTTACTGCAATTGTTGGCAGAGGTGTAGAGCGCAGTTTTCAATCGTGTCCTAAAAAAAGGAACAGGGGAGTGGATTTTATCAAGGCTGACAACAAGAGGCCTCTTAAGGGACCTTTGTGTGAGGCGCTTCCACAGATTGACATGATTATGTTTGTAATTTCCTTACTGTTAAGTTTGGGTTCTTTCTGGTGTCAAGTTTTTGTTCGGTAATGGCTTTCTACTGTTGGTCCCACCCACAGATACCTGGTACTTTTGGGTGAAACAATCTTATTTATGCAATTTACAAAGTTGATACTTTTGGGCCTGAGATGTATTTCGCAGGTCTCTGGCCGGGCCATAACCTCTAAGATGGTTTGACTGGCGTACTACACGTTGAGAGGTGCATAAAGGCGACTGATTGTGGTGTTAACTGTCCTCCTAGGCAGCATTTCCAATAGTCTCGCGCCCGTGCTAGTTCATAGTTTTGAGTGGTAAAACACCAGAGGCCCTATCGATGCCCCGAGCCTCACAGCGTGGCTCGTCTGTGCCAGCGGTAGAGGACAAATGCGCCAAAGTCTGCTGGGTTTGGCTCTTTTCTCTCCCCCCTGGCTTTCAGCACTGATGTATCCAGCTGAGGTACAATAATTTGACACCTCTTAAGCAGCTGGACCCTTTAGCGTGACAACCGCTGCTTTGTTTTATATTCTTGCGTATTTTGAACGCAATAAAAATTGCAGTCAGCAACATCCAAACTGTGTTTTTATCCTCTTTGGACTTTTGCCCCTCCCAGCCCCCTTCAATCTCCTTTATCCCTCCCTTTCCTATGTGGGATTTAACATACACTTTGTGGTAACCTTGCGAAGTTATCAATTTTTTCTACGTCCTCTCGCACTGAATAAAGGCTTGTTTCTCTCTGCCTGCTTGTTAAGACTTCAAGGACAGCTCCCTCCATCTGGCATTAAGTATTCCTGGTGCCAGTGTCGGGTTAACTGACACTCCTGCACTTAAACTAATGGCAGCGAACAGTCATCTCCCATGAGGTGCTCACCTTGGAAAAAATCACCCAGCTCCCTCATCCCCAGTCATCGTGGTGCTCTCGCCACCCACTGAATGAAACTGTGGACATGAAAAGAGGGATTGTTTCGCAATTCGGGCATATATATAAGGCAAATGAAAACATGTAATACGCATGTCCTGTCTTGGATTTGCCCTCCCTCTGAGCTCAATGAGACTTTGAGAAGTGGGAAGAGTCAAGTGGAGTAAAAGTGGAAAAAGGCAAACTCAGCAAATTGTCATTAATTAAACATCTTCATCAGGGCAGAAACGCACAGGCAGATTCCTCCAGCAAATGAACCAAAACTTCGTGATGTTAGTCAGACATTTAACATCCACTGCGCCTGCAAGTTAATGCTTTAGAATTAATCATTCAGGTGCTTTGAGAATTATTTTGCAAAAAACGGATTTGGACTGAGTGAGTCAGTCAAGGCAAGATTCAATGTGTGGATAACGCAGAAACACAGGGATTAAAACTGGCTTGGCTGGTGTAACGTGGTGAGGGAAAATAATCACTGTCATTTCCTTCTAGAATGAAATGCACATTGTCTCACAGAACCGCTCTCAAAAAAAAAAAAAAAAAAAAAGAAAGAAGTCATACATGTTTTTTTCAGCAATCTTTTTCTCAACTAGCTAAGAAAAATACAGCGTGAGACCAATAAATGAACTAAATCAATTTGAACCGACCTATGGAAATACATGATTTTTCTGTCCTAAAAAGCAGATTTCTCAATCATAGGACTGTTGAAGCAAACACCTGGTACAGGTGAAGCACCTCTCGGTGCCACAGAGACGTAGCAACTTTCCCGTCCTACTCTGAACCCCCTTCTCAATGTAAGCCGTAACAGCTTTTTAAGAATGAAGAGCGTTTTCAGTTTGTTTCTAAATATAGGCCAGCCTGGTGGGACATGGCAGGTCTCAGAGCCATTGTCAACAAAGATGAGCCCGAGGTCCTGCCTGGGACCCAGCGGGTGGTGACTGCCGGTGGTCTGCCCTTCTCTTATGCACCGGCTGTTAAGTAAACACTGCAATACTGTGGTCAGCTGCAGCATGGCAATGAGCAAAAGGACTCACTGTGCAGCTACACACAGCAATGGTGTGTTGTCTCCTTTGGCCCACTTGGTCTTCACCCCTCCCCAGTTCGGAGGCCTGGACAGGGGTCGCGGGCCAGCAACATACCTTGATGTGTGATCCTGGATGCCTGCTGGGAACTCCTGGTGGGGGCAGTGTTGGCCTTCAGCTCCTGGCCCCCGCGTCTGGCCAAGCGTTTTGCATGAAAAATAAGTCTAAATTAAGAACATGGTGGTGTTTATTGATGTTATGCAAATGCACAGAGTTTACCCTGCATTTGCATGTCGCAAGGTCGGGAGGGAGGATTGTCAACACCAGGAAAGAAATGGTGGTTTGCTAGAGCCTGTGCAACCTGTCGTTAAACCCTTATCAGTATCAACTGCTCTTCAGTTTCACCCTTGAATTCCTGCATTTGTACCAAAAAATGCATACTTGTGAAATTTTATCGATGGTGAGGCTGCGCGTATGGTTTGCTGTTGGAAACAAATCTTGGGTTGATGAATAAACAATAGCGATAAAACCGCACATTAATCATATTTTCAAAGTGTAGTGATAGACAACAGCAGCCTGCAGTGTAGGAAATAAGTTCTGACAGGGAAATATTTCCTATCTGAACGATTTATCAGAGGACTAACCAGAGGGATAAAGTGCCATTAATCACCACGATCAGGTCCAATAAAGCGACAGATTAATCAGCACAGATGAGAAGTGACAGCCCAAGTTCTTATCCGCCGAGCAAAACAAGGGGCAACAATTAACCCCTTTATCCATTGAGCTCCGTGCCCGCGTCCCCTACACATGGAGATCATAATTTGAGGAGTCTCACTTGCTACCTGTGCGGACCACAGGGGTGGCAAAAAGCAGAGGCTGTGGCTTTCTGAGCTTCTTAGTGGTGCAACCAGAAGGATTTACGGTAACTCTCAGACAAGCGCTCACAGCTTGGACTCTTGGCACGGATTCGATATTGTCCCTGGCCAAGCATCAAACCCACTGAACCTGTGGTCCAAATGTACCTACACAAAACCCTGCGATGTTTGAATGATAAATTGCCAACATTTAGTGGCAGAACGAAAAAGACTGCCCTTACTGGGGATATCAATTTTAATTCTAATTCACAGCAAGTGTGCACACTGGGTGGCTTGATTAACCAAAGGTGGCATTCAGGCCCTAATCAATGTCCTCCTCCTTTCAGGCAAACGCCTCGGGTTTGAGGTCTGCCGATTCAGCACAGGTGTGACAGCAGGAAGCAAGATTGCGGTGTATTATGAGCAACCACTGCTGGTGTGGGTGACACTAAAAACCAGCTATGTTGACCAATTTATCTTCAGCCCCACGTCCACTGACACAATTTGGTGCCGCACGGAGGGCCTTTCCTGGATCTCGACTCGCTCTGTCATTGCCAGCACCTCTGGTTTTTATAAAAGAGAAAGTGCACCACAAGATTTCTCCTGAGAGGGTTTCAATAATAGATGCACATGGCATGACAAACTCTGACATTCGAGTCAAGTTTGTGGATATTTTTAAGTTTCTCATGTTTTCAAGTGTTGTACACTGACAACGTTGCTTTTGTGTCATTGTCACTGCAGTAATGTCCGTCCAGTTTAAGACTATAGCAATTCTTGTCCAAGTTAATGTATTTTATAGACGTGTGATAACTGCTGCTGAGGCCAGTAGGTGTTTTAAAAAGCCACGCTGCTGAATTTAAGGTCAAAGAGGATGAACTCAGCCAAACACAGCAACTGCCACCCTGGAGAGAAAAATCCCCATGCTAATATTAGGTGATGCAGAGGGGGGTGGGTGGACTGATTACAGTGCTACTATTAAGTTTTGGCATCAGTTTTGGTCCAAAGAAGGAACGCCCTCAGCTCCTCTCTTTGGTGTTCATGCCCCTGGTCCTCAATGGCACACTACATAATATCACCAAGAGCCAGACCAAACATGCCAAAGTAAACCACAGGGTTACTCACAGCCCCTGCACATTCTTTTGAGGGTGAAATGTGACCCGCTCCTATTTTTCAGCAGTTTGTCAGACTCAGTGTGGCGCGGCGAGGTAAACTAGGAGGGAGAGCTGTTGTCACCTCTCTATAGCTCTTACTTTCTCGGACTTACAAGATGGCAACCTCAAGTGTCAAACTGAGACCAGATGGGTGGGTTGGATTGGGTTGCTGCTGGCATGTGTTGTGGAAATGGAAAGCTGAGATGTATAACATACATACGGAGGACAGTTGGTGGAAATGTGCTCGTTGGTGAGAATTTGCAAGTTGCTAAACGCCTGTAATGAGGCAATTCACTTTGCGGGACACCGTCAGCGGAGATCTGTTGACCTAATGTGAGTTCGCCGGCCATCGGATGAAGCATGTTTAAGAAACAAAAGCATTTGTGCTTTTCTTCAAAAGGAAGTCAGTCAGGTCATCCCGAAGACCTCAAGATTATCCTTTTGGGACGGCGTGTCCTCTTGGGCTTGAGCCCAGACCATTTGTCAAGACAACTGTCCCGGAGCAAGACATTGAGTCCCACAAATGGCTTCATAGGCATCTTGCTGAACAGGCTACTCGAACCTTGACGACAAGTCGTATCCCTCAGGGATCAATAAAATGTTTCAAACACACGGTGCCAGAGACCTTTGCCCAAAAGTCCGAGGGACACACGTCCAACAAGCTCCACGGTGCTTCTCTCCATTCATACAACTGCAGCACTCGAACCCCCAAAATGGATATAAACCGTGCTTGATGCCGTTACAGAGCCTGGCAGCGTTGGAGAGGTGAAGTATTATGTATTATGGTTGGACACCAACATGCTGTTATCCACCACCAAGCTGTAACATTCCAGCACTTCTTTGGTGAGTTGCCATAATTTAATTTTATGGTATAATTAAACTGCTTTGCTATTTCTTCACTCTACTTCCTTTACTGTTTCCCTACATTTGCCAGAATAACTCACAAGACACACAAAAGCGCACACACACACCATGGGTTTACTGTTTCCTTGTTATGTTTCTCCCTATGTTTTGTTGGGTTCTCAAACACAGGCCCTACTTTGCACCGGATCAATGACGCGTCTGGTTGCTGAAACACAAGCCAAATGTCGGGAGAAATAAAACAAAAGTAGTGCAAAGCAGCAGCCGAAGAGGAGCCCAGCAGTACAGCGCTTCAAATGGTTTTCCAATAAAAGCAGCAGGAGCTCCAGCATGCCACTGCCGCCGCGACATGTCGCTCCGTTTCAATGTCTCGAAACAGCCACAAATCTACACATGCTATCCAGGGAGCAGTTCACCTTTTCATTGACCAAAGCTCACTGTGCAACTTGAGTGCTTCGGCATCCAAGAAATACAGCCGGCTCCACCACCGAAATAGATTTCAATAAATTTTAATTTCCGCAACCACTTTCCCCCCATTATGAGCAACGCAATGAATTAGCAAACAAAGGCCTCAAAAGAATTCCATTCGATTTCTTTGAACGCAATCAATTACCATCAACCACACAAGAAAAACAAAAGATGGCAAGTTTATTATTCTGTGGTGAGGCCGTTTCAACAGTGCGATTATTCACTGACACCACCTTCAAACGTGCCTCAATCAAGGGGTTTCAAGCATCACTGATAGTGCTTCGCTACAGTGGGAACGTTACCCACTATATTTAAAAATGGTCATAAACATTCATCAATTAACATCTATTAATTCCCCACAGCTGTTATTCTTACTAAGGCACTTGTGGTTCTCAGTCCAATTCGAATATGTCGAAACTCTAAAAACATTTTTTCTTTTTTTTTGGTTACTATGTTAGCACTGTAATGATTTGTACAACGGTATTATTGCTGTAAGACAGAGAAATGCTAAAACCAAGAAAATAGGAACAAGAAGCCAGCCTAAAAACATTCAGCGAATCAAAAATCAAACTGAAGAACAGCGTTGAAGCACTGTAAATCAATAATGAGAGAGAGAGCGGCATGAAAGTGTGTTTGGGTTTGTTGCATTAGTGGCATTGGCAGAGACAGGCTGATTGCAGAATATGCTTGTGTGTTTGTTTGTGTGTGTTTGGATAAATGTGTGTGCGTGCGTGGTGGCGTGTGCGTGTGTGTGTGTGTGTGTGTAAGTGGCCTGTGTGTGGCCAGACTCTCTGGGCTGATCTTGGCCCCTGGCTCTTGCTGGCGTGCAGCACGTCTGTAAAGAAACAGCTGGAGGCAAAGCCAACACCCGTCCCACTCAGGAGCACCCTGCCAGCAGCGACAGATTCCAGAACTTTCCATGGTCCAGCGTCACCATGCCAACAAAGTCTTGGCACAACGCAGCTGTCCTGATCTGCACACCTGGCCCACCAAGAGCCCAGAATCACCTCTCCTGTCACTGTGTGATGAACAGGTCATTTACAACCCAAGTGTTTGTGTGTTTTTAAGAGTTATGGGCCCAGGTAAAGAAAATACTGTGGCACTGGACCTCCTGTGTGTTGCCCTAATCAAACAGAGCCGAGAACCTCGGTGCCGTAGAATAGCTGGGCTTGAATTTGTTCAAAACCTGTGCGGTGGAAAACCCACACAGAGAGATATTCAAGGAGAAGCTGCAGGATCTCGATAAAAGATTTGTTGTGTCTCCGATCGGGCTTTACAACGCAAGGAGCGGAGGATGCAAGAGCCTGACAGATATAGGCCGCAGGGCGGAACACGGAGGAAATGGGTTCCATGCCACGTAACGCATATTTTCATGACGACACCAAGTAACTCCCTAAACTTTTTTATTCATGAACCGACAGTGAAACGCACAATTTATCCAGTGACGTAAGACGGATGTTTCCCACAAACGTGGATGGAACATCTTTCATGTACATTTTTGCAGCAGTATGCATTATGCAGTCATTTTAAATGTGGAGTACTTCTCTTGGGAAATTAAGTTAATGTCGCTCCTGCTCAAGAACAGAAAATGTAAAGAAAGGATCAAGCAACACAATCAGCGGTGAACGATCAAACTTGCACAAAGACATCTTTATGACGTGAAACGATGATGAACGGATCCGGGTGTTGCCTCAGGAGACGGGCAGTGACGCAACCAATAACGTCAGTCGCTGCAGTCGGGCTGGGAGGGATGGAAACGCTCACAACAGCAACATACCAGGACACCCTGGGCAAACAACACGGGCTCGCCGTTTGGTTGTCCTGGCGGCAGATGTGCTCCTTCTCCTTTCAGTACTTTTGCTTGTCCTGTCAGTCCACTCAGGGCAGAGGCCACCAACAGAAATGCTGGAAATGTCTTGGAATGCAAAGATTCCCGGCTATTACGCAAGAATAAGTGAACACCGCTCCACCTGCAAACGTCTTCTTGGCCAATATCAGAGCTTGAGGGATGGGGCCTTGTCACACTCACGGCTAGCTCCGTCACTGGGGAAGATTTATTTGAATTCCTCTCCGACAATCTGGTTCACCGCTGACGTCTATCCATATCCATCCTTGTTTGTTCCTCGCTGAGTGTGTTAGTTATCCCCTTGTCATGTTCTTGAGGTCACTGTCGCTATTGCCTCATTTCAGGCTGGAGGGATTTCCCTCTGCCCCAATTTCCACGATTTTCCACCTGTTTTTCAGGCGTGAAATAACAGTACTTTGGTCAGATGTTTCACTCAAAACTCAGAACTCCTACTCAGAATAGTAGAGATGTCCGATAATATCGGCCCACCGATATTAGCATAAAAATGTAATATCGGTATCGGATTTTTTTGCTTTAAAAACGATAAAATTACAATAATGCTTGCGTTACACTGAAATAGTGCCTATGCGCTCCTGAAGTGTTTACCGGCGCACATATCGGTATCGGCTGTTATCGGTATCGGTAAATTGAGAGTTGGACAATATCGGCATATCGGATATCGGCAAAAAAGCCAATATCGGACATCCCTACAGAATAGGTATGGTGATATTTCCTTTTCTTGTATAAGGAAAATTAGGGAACGTAATTCATCACTGGACAATTTCAGACAGGAACCCTCCTCACACATTTTATCTATATTTACACTTTGCAGACACTCATATTTGTACCATTGTTTAAATATACTGAATGTCATACTGCTGAATGTCATACTGCTGAATGCTGGGCTGCTGTCTTCATGTGCTTACTCAGCAAAAGAAAAAAAAACAAACTCTTTTCTTCAAAAGCCACCTTTTAGTTCTGATCATCACCACAAACAAAGCAAGTCAGCGTTTCTTTGTGACTGGACCTGACCTTCGTCTCTCAAAGCCTGCGTGGATGTTTGATGGCCGTGTTCAGACCTGTCTGGCACACTCATATCAAAGGGGAAACCAACACCTTTCCGTCTTATCAAATGTCTCCATGGTGGCCTCAAACAATCCGTTGCGCCTGTCGGTGTTATTTTTCTTTTTTTCTCTTTATCATGCAAAGTTCCAAAAAAGCCCTGACTGAAATCCCTCTGCAATATATCAAAATGTGACAGCAGCACACGAAGGGAACTGCACGTTAGAAACAAAGGGAGCATGGTGAATGTTTGGGAAGGAGGCTGGACGGAGCGGTCACTCCTTAGAAGGGGCTTTGTTTTGCAGCAAAACAGAGAAAATTACAGGGTGTCACTTTGAGGGTATGGAGGATTCATCTTTTTCATCCTTATTTCAGATTGAGGGAGATACAAAATGGTGTGTTTTTACATGAGGCCTGCACAGCTTTGAAATCTACACACTCAGTATACTATTAAGGAAAACCAGTGACAAAATGTCTGACCACGAGAAACCAACAAGAGCTGTAAAAATTGAGGACTGAATATTGAACACTCCCTAAACTGCAATGAAAACTCTTAGGGTCCAAACTGTGAACCCCCTCCATTCAAACCCAGGAGTGACATGTCTAGCTACGTTTAACTTTGTGATGGTCTAACAATCAAAAATCAATGAGAGCCAAAAGGCAGAAGCTCAATCTCGTGACACCATTGAGCTCTGAAGTCCTTTTTCTTCCCCTTGTACGTTAACAATGAGATGATTCCTTGTTTCTGTGTGCAGTGTTCTCAAACGATTCACATTCTGACCCTGTCATCCCCGTCCTGGTTCCTGTTACTTGAGCGGACTGAAGCAGCAGTATTTAGTCGATGTGGCCGAACGGATAGAGCCTTGGTAGAGGCAAGGCTCTTGCTTCACTTCCAGATGTCAACGTGTCCTTTGCGCAAGGCAGCAAACCCTAAACTGCTTACTGAGGTCACATCCACTACTCCTCAGACGCAGAGGCACAATTTCCAAAGTGTATCAAAGTCAAATAAATGACTGAGTCGAGTAAATGAGTAATCAAGTCAGAGTAATTTTCACAAGTGGAACAACTGCAAAAAAGCCTCGAAAACTGCAGCTCTGATCAAATTGTTTCCACATGTGCAAACTGTTTGACAAGCCCTGAGAAAATCACCTGTGAACAGATCAGCCAGTCGCCTTCAATGGAAACTGTCCCGTTCGCTTTGCGGCGATCCAGTCCTTCGCTGAGATAAACCCGGAATAGCACAATAGGTTTTGATTTAGCGGCGGGGATATTTTGCTCCCACATGATTGCCGGTGTCAAAGCGTGTGGACGTGCGCGGGTCGTGTTGCCGAAACGTCCTGTTGCTGGGAGGTATGTTGACAGTATACAGTGTGAAGCGTGTAACTCTATAGCGCCCCACCTGAGCACCGCCGGCTTTATGACAGCCGGCAAACGCCACACAAAAGAGGGCCTTCATACGGCACAATTAAGATATCATGGCGTCTCTCCCAAAGGTAATATAAAGTGAAACACAGTAATTCAAAGAAGACGCCGTCACAGCCGCTGCTCTGTAAATAAGACAATCATCTCTTCTGCTCACATTAATTTATGCGCAGCCTTGGCCAAGTTATTCTTTGGCCGCGTCTGAGCTCCGCCAAACTCTGCGGATGTCTTCCTGTAGGCCCGGAGTCTCAGCAGTGACTTAACGCCCCCCCACCTCCAAAAAATCATTGAAAACACAATATTTAAAGAGGAAAATACGAGCTTATACACATCATCAAAACACACATTTTAACAGGTGTGTCTTGGCTCGGCCACTCTCGAACCCAGGCCAAAGTTTGTTACTCTTAGAGTAAATGTTGTGTAGGAGAAGGTTTAGATCACGTACGGTGGGGCTGCCACCCAAAACATCTGAGCCCCGTGGCCGGGAGGGAAACGGAAAATGATGGCACGAGCGCCGTGACGTGCCACAGGTGGCGCAGGAGTGGCGGTGCAGAGAAAACACCATTTACATGTGGAAGTCCGGCACGGCGCGCGAAGGAACGCGGGCAGGGCCGCGCCGGGATGCGTGGGCATGTCTTCCTCGGTAAGTGATCAGGTGCTTGACTCTGTCTGTGAGGAAGGAAGTCCTTATTAATGTGGAGGAGAAGGAGTGGAGGCTTGGCAAGCTCAGAAAC
>OMPJ01009470.1:0-10092 GCA_900312935.1 Carapus acus
CAACACGATGCTCCCCCACAATTTCCATTCGGTAACAACGTGTCAAAACCACACGGCAGATTTGCGTCACGCCAGCCGATGCCGGGCGAATTTTAATTGGTCCAAATCTGAACGTGAGCGATCATACTGGTGAAAATACAAATCAGGAGCGGAGTGGGTGGGGTTCTTATGCAGGGAAGCTACATTTCTATTCCACTTTTGACTTTTTGTTGCATTTTTTGGAATAAAATAAACCTCAGGTTGAACAGCCAGTGCCCACTTCAGCGCTAGCTGCTCCCCCTGCTGGTCGCTTTGGGAACATTTTGTGCCCGATGGTCCATTTTTGGGGGTAATTTGACAAAGGTATGAGTCTCTTTCATAAACGTTGGATTATTTCATTTTAGTTGATTTCACATGC
The DNA here is from genome assembly GCA_900312935.1 of Carapus acus. Taxonomy (NCBI): domain Eukaryota; kingdom Metazoa; phylum Chordata; class Actinopteri; order Ophidiiformes; family Carapidae; genus Carapus; species Carapus acus. The sequence goes on from OMPJ01009470.1 coordinate 398, forward strand.
TAATATACCATATTAGCAATAGCATTCAATGTCTACTATTTCATATAAGACAATGAAGGTCAGAGCCCAAATGTGAATCTGATGCTGTCACGGTTTATTGATTTGTTTGACAAACATCAACATTTTCTGTTCACACACCTCATGTCAACACCACACTGTGCACAAAATGGCGTTTCTGGACTTGTTTCAATTTGCAGTGATGTCAGAAATCTTTCCTGCTGTGTGAGCACATGAAGGCAGAGTGGCCGGGCCGGATTTCATGGCGAGCCAAGCAGGACGAGGCATCCAGTCTCGCCGGGATCAATGCGACATTCGCTCTGTGATTCTGCCGGTGAGGACGACACGGCAGATACACGAAAACCTGACACGGGCGGGGAGAAGAGGAGCGTGAGTGTGTGTGTGTGTGTGTGTGTGTAGAGCAGAGTCTGCTGAGATGTGTGAGCTCGATGAAATGAAAATACATTTTGGTGAATTCACCAGCTTTGCATTTTCCAGCCTGAGCAATTGATTTCCACTGTAAAGAAACAGACTCGGCCCACATGTGTGTGTGTGTGTGTGTGTGTGTGCGTGTGTGTGTGAGCACAGGCGGTGGTCAGTATCGTGGGGTCACCACAGCAGCCCAGCAGATAATCACAGATAAACATCTCCACCCGGGAAGAGACACTCAAGATCTGCCGATTCAGATCGAGAAATCGATCACAGCGCCACCGCCTGGCGCCAAACGGGCCGGCAAGTCGCACATGGCGACTCTCTGCACGTGGCGGAGATAGGTTGGCCACGATTAAAGCTCAGTAAACGGCCTCATCGCCCTGCCAACGCGCCCTCCGATACAATGGCGGCGTGGGGATGCAGCGAGGGCTCGTTAGCTCACATTAGCTGCCCAGCGGTGAGGCGGTGTCAGCGGCAACATGGAGGCCGTTTGCTTCAATGCATCACACCCAGCACTCAGTGTGTGCGTGTGTGTGTGTGTGGGGAGGAAGAGAAGGGGTACTGCGACCTAAGCGAGCTATACTTCGCCAAAGTTGGATGCCTCCCCTCCACTTCGTCCAAAATGATGTCGGCCATGTTTGTTTACCTGTCCTACCCTCACTTATTATGTTGATGTGATGAGTGCTCAGACGTATGTGTGTTTGTGTGTGAGTGTATGTGAGACAGCTTTAGTAGCTGTGAGATGAAGACTGACGTCACCGGCCAAGAGGCTCATCACAGGAAAAAATGATTTTGTGTGAAATTGTCAGAAAATTTGTCAGATGCAAAGCAGATTGAGGCAAATGGCTGGAAAAGCCACTTTCTGCAATGCTGATATTCGGCTTGAAATGAGGTCAAATCTGGGTTGCCGGGCCTGTTTTCAGAGAAGATTCACAGTCCAAGAAAGCGAAGAAAAGGAAATATTCACACTCACAGAACAAAATCTGCCTGCAGCTGCTTCATCCAAACGACTGAGATTAAAGCCAACGGCTCATTATGAGCCAATAACTGAGGAATGAGGGAAACTTGGAGGTAAAAGTGGCTCCCTGTGATAGAAAATAAAGCTTGCGGTGGACGACTGGAGTCAAACATCCATGGCCACGCCCACAACTGTATAGGCATACCATGGCCACGCCCCCTTGTCCCAGAAAGCAAACAGGCAACGCCTCAACACGTTTTAGTAGCTGAATTAATAAAATAAAGTTTGAATATGAGCTGAAGTGAAGCAGGATTCTCTTTAAGCAGCTTATTTACCCTCAGACAGTTTTACAGCACTCGCTAGTTTCACTCTGACAAATATGACACGAATCACAAACATCACGGCACATTAATCCTGCCGGGGAGCTTCGCACACACTGTCTCTCTCTGTCTCTCTCTCTCTTTCTCTGGTCGGCTCACCTGTAGCGTCATGTTTCGGCGATAAGCTTTTTAATTTGCAGCTCTGTCAGTGCCGAGTTGGATTTGCAGCAGGTGAGCTGCAGCCTCAGAAACATGAAGTGGTTCTGCGCCGCACGCCTGCCTGAGCCGCACCAAGCGGGGCAAAGAGTCGCGTGATAATTAATATGTGCAGGAACAAGAACATTAGGCCGGCACGCCGGCTCATGAGCCAGCAAATTGAGCCTGCTAGCGCCGAGGCAGCAGAGACGAGGAGGCCGTTTGAATTCACGGCCAAGTAAAGGCGCTGTGGGACCACGGAGGGTCCGAGCGGGTCTCAGGGGGCGCGGCTGGGGTTCTGCAGGGCCGGACATCGACCCAACGACCCTAGGATATCGTTCCGTCTCCTCCCGGTGCTACAGCATCGGGTGCTGCGCAGCGCGCTAATGGTGTTAGCAAACATTAGCAGAGGCGCGCCGAGGGGCTGATGGGCCGCTGAGTTCATTTTTATTGCTAAATTAACTGCAGCAAAAGCTCATCAGCTTCTGCTTATGACAACACACACACAGACACACACACACTGTTAATGACAAACGCCCAAAAATACCCACTGACGCTGAGCTGCGCCCGCTCCACCTCCTCTGGAGGAATGTTGAGTCGTCCTGTTGAGGTTCCTCCTGTCGGGGGCGCTGCTCAAGGGCACGCTGGTAATGTGTCGGTGAACTAGTTTAAGATTTGGTGGGAATAGAGTAGGACAGAAAAGAAGGACAAAGGAGCAGCCGGACAAAGGGAGGACAGAGGAGCGTGGACGTCTCGCAGCCATCTGGAGACGCAACACGTGGCTGCTTTGTTGGTCGGTCCGGCCTCCCCGCCGACCCCGTGGCCCCCTGACCTCGCCGCTCACCTCTCCGCCCACCGCATCACACAATTCAACAAACGCAAACTGGTGGAACACATGATGGCGGATCCAACATGGAGACGCATTCCTGGGGCTACAAACAAACAGGTGGTGAGACTTTGATGATCTGCGCGTTCTCTTGAATATTGCGCGTGCAGAATATCATCGAGCCATCAGATATTTATCTGCTAATACCTATACACACACAGCAACGGTTGGAAATCACCAACATCTTCTCATACCTGCACCAAAATGACAACTCCGTGGTGCAGTTAGGCTAAAGAAAAGATGGCGTGTTTGAGAGTAGGGAGGGGGCGGGGCAAGGGAGAGTAAGGCTGTCTCCAAAAGCAAGATCTAACCAATCAACAACCCTGGTTTCCAGCCCATCTGACACACAAATTGAACCTAATGAACCCTACAAAATCAATTACGGAGCCGATGCTTTGCATGCTGGGAGGTGCGGGCGTGGCGGCCCCACGCAGACGTAAACACACATTACTCACAGCGCCGTATTCTGCCCCATTTCCACGACATTAGTCCTCCCAGCACAGGCGGGCTGGTGCCCGTTCCTCCATCGCGTCCCAGAAGGAACTGGGGCAGATACGCAAACGGGAGGAGCCACAGGAGCAATTAGAACCAACGCTCGACCGACACAGTAACGGGCATCACCTCGCCCCCAACACGCCCCAGCATTTAGCCAGGTCCCGCAGGATGGATGAAAAGCTCTAAACTCCAGAGCCCGAGACAGCGAGTCCTCTCAGTTCCCCTCGGCTCAGATTTTTCTGACAGCTTCTCTACATCTTGTCTTGTAAGTGGCTCGTATCTGATGCAACGCGCTGATGCAACGCAAGCAAATCAGAGCAGAATAACAAGCAAGCAGCAGCATGGCCGCCTTAAACGGGGGGAGGGATGAAGCGCCTGCTGCTCCTCGGCTGTGCAGATATAGTTTATGGATTATTTATGCAGATAAAGGAGTCGTTTTATGATGTACAAGCTGAAACACTAAACAGAACCAGCAGAGTGAAAACAGGAGAACTCAGCTGCAAACAACACCAGAGCGACGGGGACACGGGGGGAAACAGAAAGCCGCAGGAATGCGAGATGGAAGGAAAAAAAAAAGGTTTTCTTGCCAGTGTTGACGGGAAACAAGTCCCAGATTTGTTCATTTTTCTCCATGGTGACATGGTACAGCTGCAGTGGCTAGCTGAGGTGGTTAGCGGAGGTGGCTAGTTGAGGGGGCTAACTGAGGTGACTAGCGGTGGTGGCTGGACGAGGAGGCTGACTGAGATGGTGGCGTGTGGCCTCCATCAGAGATCTAGTTAGAAACACTTCACAAGCAGGAGAAATGCTGGGGCCACGTCCTCCAGCGCATTTAGAAGAAACCAGAGAGAGTGCGTCGAACAGCTGATCGTCTACATCCCAGGGGAGGTGGTCTGCACACACACACACACACGCACGCACACTCGTGCGCAGAGTTTCCAGTTTCTGAGCGATGAGGCCCAAATCTAAATCTGGGGTCATGAATTATTGAAAGCACCTTTATGGAGCTTTCATCTGCCTGAATCTACGGAGCAGAAGATCAGAGCGCCGCCGCCGCCGCTCGGCCCGGCTCGGCATTGTTCGTACATTTCTGAGGAGGAGGAACATGTGACCGCTGAGAGCTGCCGCGCGCCCTCGGGAGGGCCGCCAACACGGCGAGGAGACCAGGAAACCGGGAACTCGCCGCGGTCGGCCGGGCTGCGATGTGACGGCCAAGTGAAGGATTCTGACCTGCAGGGGGCGTCGCCTGTGGATGGAGCTCATCCGTCCTTCCGACATCCAGCTGCTAGGCACGGCCATCAGGTCGCTGCAAACGGAGAGTTTCAGTCTTTCTTGAAAATTTGTTTTTCTGCAAATTTACATATTTTTTATGATGCAGTAATAAAATGTGACAAACTCAACAATATCACTCTGACGCCCCTCTAGATGTTGTAAATAACAATCAATCTAACATAACTCAAGAACGAATGATAGGAAATAACGAGCATCTGTGGGATCTACTGTTTTATTTCCTCCCTCTCATCTCTGCTTTATTTTCCTCATTATTCCTCGTGAAGTTGAAGTTTTCTGGAGCTGCTCTGCCGTTTGCTGCTGCTGCTGGCAGGAAGATATACAACATTTACTTCAACTTCATTTGAAGAGTGTTGTTTTTGTGCGGGTTTGTGTTGTTAAAGGGGTTATAAAGCTCCAAGAAGGATTTTATAGCTGCTGTGTGGAGGAGCAGAAATCATTACAGCTTCATTCCAAATTATAACCAGCCGCTAAATAAACGGTCGCTGAGGAAGGATAAACCTCAGGATTTGTGGATTTGTTAAGAACACAAACTAGCCAGATTCATCACCATCATCATCACGAACATCATCATCATCCTCATCCTCGTAGAGAAGGTTGAGTGGCAGAGAAAGCTCGGGGTCATCATTAAATATTAAACGCCCAGTTGGGGCCTCTGCTGACCTCTACAGGCCAAATGAGACGCACAGTAAACAACGTCAGCACAGATCAGCAAAGCCACATTTTTCTCTCTCTTTCAGGGGAAATTTCTCAAGTTTGACACAATCTGTGGGTAGAGAGACGAGGAAATTGCAAAGCAGAGTGTCAATCTCTCCAAGGCGTAATAAGGTTTAGGAGGAGGAGGAGGAGGAGGAGGGCGAGGAAGAGGACGCCGAGCTCTCCACCAGGAGAAATGCAGCTTCCCGAGCGAGCGAGCGGGAGGAGAGAGGCTCTCCAGCGTTTATGCCCTTTAAAAGCACCATAAATTAGAGGGAGAGGGAGAAACGCTGATATCATTTTGTTTTTCGGCTGCCTCTCTCCACTTGACTGGATGTGTCTATAAAATTGGGGGAGAAAAGTAGGTTGCTAAAACGCACTTAATTTGGCATGATAGATTGAGTCCATGCTCCACTGGCTGTAATTGAATCTGTGACCTATTTCTTCTGAGGGAAATTGTCTCTCGGGTTATTTGTCACATACATTTTAATGGAATTCAATAGACTGACACTGAATTTATACATTTTCCTCCAATTATACGTATTGTGCTTTTGCCTCTCCAGGTTACTTTAAACGTTGTTTGTTGTTCAATACAGAATTTCGACTTCAAACAAATGAAATTGATACGATGCTAATTTGGCCTGTAGCTTCTATCACGGCTCTAAGAGATGAAAGCAAAGGTAGTCCAGCCCAAAGTGTGTGTGTGTGTGTGTGTGCGTGTGTGGTTGTGAGTGTATCGCCCCACCTGCTGAGCCCCAGATGTAAACACACATCACCGAGCACTGTGTCCGCTGGGAATACTGGTCACTCCTGCACCAAATGAGGAGGGTCTCAACCCAACAACCACACGGCCAAATCTCCATCATCTCCAAGAGCGACGGGGGCTCCACTCCTCTTCATCATTTGGGGTGAAAACCACTGCAGATACACTGAGCACACATCATTTCATTCAGCAGACCAGAAATCAATACAGAAATACTACAATACCATTGAAACTATCAGTCCACGCATTTTCCTAAATTGCTCCAATTGGAAATATGTGTTCCACCAAGAGCATCAAAGTCCTTTTTGTCATGGTAAACAGTGTTACCTGATCTAAAATAATTGACAACGAATAGGATTCGGCAGGATCAAGGGGGTCTTGGTCTTTTGAAGGGGTTGTCAAAATCGCAATGTATCTCTGCAATTCGTAATTTCATCACGATCAATCGAATTTTAAATCATGTGTATACAATAGCGTTATTTTCTCAGTTTCAACGCATTTCTAAGTCTATGTTAACAATGTTAAGGTACGCAAATCAAATCTTTCTTGTATGATCTTTTGTACTGATGCTTTGAAAGCGCTGCACGTCCACCGTTAATTGTGGGCTTGTTCAACAGACTAAGAGTGTGCACGAGGGACAAAAAGGTACTGTTTTACCCTGATTTAAAGAAAAATTACTCAATAATGCCTGACAAGAGGTGTGTCACAATTATGGCGCAGTTGATACTGAGAGCGTCATACATTTTTTAGTTTATTATGTGTTTATTTGTGTGTGTTCGGTGTTGACTTTGACTCGCTGCTGTAGAACCGGGACGACGCTAGCGGGTCTCGACAGCCGGAGCCGGAGCCCGAGAGGACAAGGCTGGGACGGAGAGGAGCGTCCTCACAGGTGAACGCATCCGAATAAAACTGCTACTCAACGTCTTCATCACTGCGTGCTGCGTCTTCATTGCAGCACACTCACCGACTCCACCATATGTCCGCAAATATCGCTCTACTGACTCACCAACGGCGCCACCATCAGGCTAGCTTGAGAGAGGATGAAGTGCGCAGGCGCGGCCGAGAGGAGTAAATACTCAGGTGGTTTGGGCCTCGCAGGCCTCCGTCTTGCTCACGTCTGCGCAAAAATTTCCAGAACTTTTCTTGGACTCATGAGAACTAGCAGCAACACAAACTAAACATGAGAGAAACGCAGCTGCAGCAGCCGCAGAACATCTGCTGATGTCCGTGCAGCAGTTAGACCATCGCTGGTTGTTTTCATCTGTTTGTTGTGTTTCAGGACGTTTTTGCTGCGATTAACAAGACAAATTTCTGTAGATAGATTGTGGCTGAAGCTCCCACATCTGCTCTGTTGTGAGGAAAATGGAATTAGTTCATTAGCAAAGGAAGAGCGCGAAGCCATATTGAAATATCGTCCTGCTTTGGCCTCATTTGTTAAGCAAAGCGGCACAGCAGCCGGCTGAACGGCCAAGGGGAGCGAATGTTTGCGTTGACGCTGCTTTGCATGCAAGAATTATCCAGCCAGATGGTTTGTCATATTTATGGCGAGGAGCTTTCTGCCAGATGTAAAACAGTCCAGAGGCCCAGCGGCGGCCAGAAAGTCGGCTGGGATGCGAACGCAATTGGACACGGCACCAGAGGACGTGTCTGACGTGACTCAGCATCGCTCAGAATGAAATCAGACGACCAATTGGGACACAGATAAGCACCAGCAACGTCAGGAGCCAAAACTACACCACAATCATTCAGCTAGAAAATGCTGTCAAATCGGAGCGCCCCCTGGTGGCTCTACCAGAAGATCATCAGCACAATTCCATGCGCCGCAACACAAGCTAACGCAGCGAACAGGCCCATATGAGATTAGACACACTCAAAAATATAACGGAGCTGAAATATACGATCAAGTAAAGCGTGACATGCTCACGTCCTCTGAGATTTTGTCAGCTGGGCCCCGTGACGACGTTGCTTGTTCAAGATGGGGGTCAAAGGTCAGAGGAGGCTGACAAACTATTGGAGTGGTGAGATTGTTATAAATACCAAGCCAACAGCTCGGAGACCAATTAAAAGTGTAAAAACACAATCACATGTTGTTGGTCTGCGATAAAGCCGCTGTGCTGTTTTAATTATCGCCCGCCGAGGTCTGACTCAGCCGCATGCTGACAAAAACGCTTTCTACTGATGCTGCAACATGATATCTCACCCTCCTACACACACGCACGCACACACACACTCACACATACGCACACACACACGCACATTAAGAACTGTTGCAGCCTTTGCATGCCCCTGAAGGAGGCAGAGAAGGTGATCCTTCCTCACCCATCAGCACAGCGCCACCTAGAGGACTGCAGGAGTAACAGCACTAATGTGTTTATCCTTCAAACCTGTTCAAAGCCTTTTATTCTTTGGAGAAATTCAGTAACAGGCAAGAGGGAGAGATGTTGTTGCGTAAGTTAAACAGATATTTACTCGTTTATGATTTTACTGCAGTGTGGGATTATTAGCTCAATATAAGCGGCCGATATCTGGGTCGGTGCGGACAAAGTAATGAGAAATGTAGCGTCTGTGAATTCTGTGGCAAAGATATTCCAGTGATGGAACGTGGAGCGTGAACGCTGAGCATGAACGTGCGCGACTCCTCCAGAAGACACTCTGAACCTCAGCCGTCATTTGCATAGGTTAATTAAAAGCGGCGTCGCATTTCTCCTTCCTTTGTTGATCAGCATACTAATTAAGCAGCAGAAGTCACACTACATGCTGCCACCATGTTTACCGCCCTTGTGTTCCGTGCGGTCGCCGAGGAGAGTTCACGGCTGCCCGACCTCGCAGGATGGAGGGAAACGTCTCCAGAACCAACAGAGAGAGAGGCGTGCGTCTCCGACGAGGTCGTTTCCTTTATTCGTCATTTCTGCTCAAACGTAAATCGGCTGCTCTTCTCTTGCGCCTCTCCGACCGAGGTTTTGGGCTCATTAATCAGAGCAGCAATTAGCAGCGTACAGCTGGTGGGCCAGACGCCAAAGGCCTCCACTCTGACGCTGCTCGGCCAAAATGAGGGCTGACGGGGGGCCAGAGCCTGGCCTGCATGGGTATGACACAATATGGCGCAACACGTGTGTGTTATGGGTAGGTAAGTAAGGATCTGCTGGGGGTTGATGTGGGGTGGGGGTGAGAAATAGATGATTGGTCGAGTTCGATTAGAGGAAAACAGGCGAGAGTGAAGGTTTCGATGAGGAAACGACAGGAGGCAATCTAACAGGATCAATCGGCCAATCGCATTGAGATCTCATTTACAGTGAGAGGGATGACGAGGGAGGGATTTGGCACCGGCGGCAGATTTCAGATTCAGAGCAGAGTCATCGACCAGCGGCCCCAAACACGACCAGGACCACAGCGATTTTGCCTCATTCCATTATGTCCAACATCCTCCGCAGCAACAGCAGCCAGCAGAGGGACGCGGCACTTTGGAGCAAACAGACGCTGATGAAAACCCGCAGCCGTATCGCAGCAAAGCTGTAATTTAGTGCCTCGCGGAAGAGGCGGTTATTTTTAAAGCCATCTTCATCTTCATCTTCCTCGGCCGGCCCGTTATTGCTGCTTCCCCCTCCTCGTCTTCGGGGCTCTGGAGGCAGCGGAGTGCGTTTCTGCTGCAATGCAGATGGATTTTTC
>OMPJ01009476.1:4438-21894 GCA_900312935.1 Carapus acus
TCCCCCGCCCACCAATACACACACACACACACACACACACACACACACACATACACACACGCCTCTATGCAGTGTTGGAGTCACAGCTCGACGGTTTCTAATTATGTGCTCGCTGTAGGAGCCCGGTCAGAACGTTTCTTCAAACGTTGTCCAAGACAAGATAAGACAGACCTACAGAAAAAGGGAGGGGGGAGGGGAGTGAGGAGGGGAAAAGACAGTCGAGAGAGAGCGATATCAGAAATACAGGGAAACGGCATGGAAGTTGGAGAGTGTAGTTTGCATTCAATGCAGCGGGTAAGACAATATAGGGAACAGAAATGGAGGCAGTATGCACCCACTGGCTAGGCCTATGACCGCCATTCACTCTTTTCATCATCCATTCATCCATGAGGGTCGCCTCATCTGCATCCCCGGCCTTCATCAGGTGTGCCCCTGTGGTTGCGAACAGCTGACAAACTCTTGCCATTTTTATGCCAGGGTATCCACAGCAACAGTTCACTGGGAGTTTGAGGAATTTCCCTCTAAGTATTCTGATTCAACTCACTCTGCCTGGCTTGCACACCAACATCAATTCTTAACTCCGGGTTTTACCGTAGGTAAAGGATGTGCTTGTATTGGCTCCGGGCGATGTGCTGCTTGCTCCCCCAACGAGCTCTAAAAGCAGGAATTTCACATCATCCAGTTTTCCCGGCACTCCTCTTCTGCCTGTACCTTCAGCCGTTGCATTGGATCAGCCACATCTATATTCAGACACATTCCTAGACATCTGAAACTCTTTGGCAATCCGGATCTTCATCTGAATAATTTGAGACTAAAAGAGGAGCTGACTCTCTTTTGACTCTGACTGAGAGACTCTGCCCGTCCGTACACCCACAACACACCCGCAGAGCGTCAGAATCACTGTGTCCACCGAGCTCTGACCTTTGACCTTTTAATGAGAAGTTAAAATGTGAGCAGCCTCGCTTTTTTTTCATCATTAAGCAGTGATTAGGAGTACTAAGAGACCTTGCAAAAGCAGTTTCAATGTATCACACACACAAGCACACACACACACACACACACACACACACACACACACACACACACACACACATTTGCTCTTGCCAGGGCTCTGCAATGACTTCTGTCATTAATGTGGCTGTACAGTTGCCAGCTGTAATATTTCCTACGGTCATTAGACCATCTGGTGTTCTGACTCTCCCACATTACTCCTTCTCTCTGTCTCTCTCTCTCTCTCACTCTGTCTCACTCTCCTCCGTGCCGCCGTCTGTCAAGGCTCACTCTCTGCCTCTGTCTTTCTGTGTCTATTTACGTCCATGTGCTCTGTCTCTCACCAACAATCGTCACCAATGCACAAACACAAACAAACACACACAATGTATGTTCTGTACATGTATGTTGAAACAATTGTGTGCTTTTCACCGTTGGTTACCCTGCATCTCCTATTTTCTCTCCCGTAATGGAAACCCAATGATGTATTTGATCATTTCACTGCTCCAATATGTTAATTGGCTGGACGTGGAGCTGGTTTATGGACGGGGGTTAACATCCCTTTAAATTAAAGTTGCCTCATTACAGCGCTGGCACAGCAGTCCACTTGTCCAGTGCACAAAAGCGGTTCGCAAAGGAAGTCTTACCATTGCTTTGCTCCATGCATCGCATTTCCTTTGCCTCAAAGTAGGCTGGAGGTAGAAGTACTATTTTGCCGTCTTGATTTAGTTAAAAATATAAAAAGAGGACAGAACTGTTAAGTAGGCAGGGTAATTGAAACTAAGGAGTTTCTGATTAACTTTAGGACTTTCCAAAAAAAAAAACGAGTGCAAGAGCAATGTGAGGCAATTTCCCCCTCAAATTATGAAGTTAATCTGCACTTACAAAGGGTTATAACTACAGCTGTGTTTGAGATTACAAAACTCATGACACAGTTTTCCATTTTTACGCCTAAATTCTCTGCCACTGCCAGTGGGTGTTGTTACTGTCCTGTCCTGCCATGTTGTTTCTCCATGACACACTCAGCTCCCTGTGTTTTCAATTGCCCAACAAGTTGTCCTGCTGAAGGTGTATCATGGGTAAGACGCAGGAGCCAGTCAATCATATGCATAGCCTTGCTGGGGCCTCATACTCAAACAAAAGTGCATGGATATCCTACAAAATAATGGCGTGCGCACAAATCCATGCACATTTCCTTTGAACATCGCAAATACTGTGGTATTGAGCGCGAATTGAGTGTGGGCGTACCCCTCAGCTCCCTATCCATGGCCGTATGCACATCAGATGTAAAGAGACCCTGCACCTGTGACTCTCCTCTTCATACAGGTGGAAAACACAATGATTAAAAGTCAAAAGGAAGACTTTCACTGCAGAAGAGTTGGTGATGTTGCAGTCTGAGGTGGGGGTGTGTAAAACCGTGGTTTTAGGAACGCGCACTGGTCCCGCTAGTGCAACAGACCACAAAGCGATGGATCAGCAGAAAATACAATCCAAATTGAACTGTAAATGAAATAAACTCAGAACAAGTTTGTGTGTTTGCTCCGATACAGGGAGAATTGGAGAGAACATTGATCAAACGAATACATTGTCTTTCCAAAAAGCAAACCATCACGCACTTTGTCAGCTTGTAATTTACAGTCATCCCTTGCTATTGCATGGCTCACGTATTACTCCGGTCTTTCGACATAGATTAATAAATACCACAAATACAGAACGGTACAAGCAACATAGCTTTCAGCATCCCGTGCTGATCATTTTACCCTCTGAACACAGCAGCCCTACGCACAGTTCCACGAAAAATTAGTGCAACATGGGATGGAAATAGATCTTGTGATGTTGCAGAGGCCTATCGAAGCAATGCCACAGAATATGTGTCATACTCAAAGTTAAAGGCGGTTTCTTTTTGGTGGCAACTTGGTGTTTTGGGCCAGGCAGTGTATTTATTACAGTGCCCCAGTATCGCCTCTAAAAGTTGCAAATGGGGAAACAACGATGGCAAAGGGCACATGCCAGCTTGAGCACCGCACTTCTCCATGCACACTTCGGTCTTTGAACATCCAAACATTGCTGTGAAAAAGTAGAGTGCGTACACCCTTTTTTGTTGGGCACACTTTTTGAGTATGAGAGCCCTGATAATGTTTGTGTGCACAGCTGAAAGCAGGGTTTCCATTTCACACAGTAGTGAAATTGCAGCAATGTCTCCATGCCATGTTTTTGTGCATTCTTAGCCAAAAGTGAAAAGACAATTGAATGGCTACTGCTTTATGTCACCAAACAACAACCTATCCTCCCTATTCCCCTTTAGCTGTTCTTTTTTGTTGCGTCCCCAAACGACCTGCAGCACTTCACTTCTTGTCTCATGGCTTCAGGTCTACAGGACTCATGACAACTGCTCTCTCACTCCTCATGCATTATTTAAGACCTTACCATTGTTAAAATGAGGGTGTTTTGTCCTCCTTCACATTGGATTGTGGCCCAAATATTGGGAAACACACTTAAGGGTTTGAAGTGCAATTACATGTATATTTAAGCAATATTCTGAGTCATTGTGGCCAAATAAAGAGCAAGCCTGATGAAAATTGAATGCAACATTCTATTTCTTGTCCAAACTGAATTCAGTTAAGTTGCTTTTAGTTTGTTGGTTGTGTAGAGCCTCAGTCTCCATCTCTATGTGCAGAGCTCAACCTCTAACTCTCACACAGACACTCAAAGTACACATACACACACTTTCCTCAAACCTCTCTCTTGTCCAGAGTTACTTTTGTTGGGCTTCTCTTTCTGGACTGATGTTTCTGCCACTGGTTACGAGAGTGAGGTGCTCTTTCCTTGCTCTTGCAGTATTTAAGAATCTGAGCAAAGCATGTCACACCAAATACAAATCAGGAATCAGGAATCTTTTATTGTCATTACAGCAAAAATTGAGTAATGAAACTAAGGTGCTCCATTCCAGTGTAAGAAGTTAAGAAAGAAGAAGGAAGAAGAAGAGAGTTTCTATATACAGAAGAATATAAACACACACATATATACATTATAAATATCAGTATAAATAACTATTTAGATAGAAATAGAAATATAGCAGCTCTGACGGGGTGGGAATGGAAATGTTGAATCCGACCGAAGTAAATAATGTAAATGTAAATGTAAATGTAAATGTGAATGCTTAACACTGACAGGAGTATTAAATATCCTTTAAACACAATGTGGAAAATCTAAAACTGCTGTCAAACCATCCCACAGTTGCACCACCAAAACCTAGAGCGCTTCACCATCAACGCAGCACTATCAACACAATGTCCCCCATAGGCTCTAGTACACAGGTGGGCGAAGGAGTCGAGGGAAGGGTGGGTTAGGTCATTAGCGACACTGTGCTACATCCACTCATTCCTCTTAAATTAGAGACCTTACTTGGTCGGTCAACCATAGGGTACCAATACTGTAGAGATTATCAATTATGGCACCGCCATTGGGTTGGTTGTGTATTGGTGTAGTAAGGATGGGTGTGCTCTCGCAGGGAAATTAGAAAATTTTGCTGCGGTTCACGTGTTGTACTTGACAAAAGTGAGAATAACCATTGGGAGGACTATATGGATGGTTGACTGTGATATGATCAAGTGATTACATAGATAGATAAATAGAGGAGCGCCACCACCCGCGTTGTTGATTATTGGAGCCTTTTGCAGCACTCTCAAAGTACTGCAGGATTCTGCTGCACAACAATGACTCATCTAAACAAAAACATCTGCAACTCGGTCACCTCTCGGCGGTGAGCGGATCTCTGTGTAATCCTTCAATCAAAATAAAAACATGAGTAATATCTGCCAGAGTTAAGTGACATTTCTTTTCTCTCCACCCTTACACAACAGACAACATTCCAGCAAGAACTGTGTCCCCACAAACAATCCAGGCAACCACAGAACTTTTTTAATTAATTTGCTGATCCCATTCATCCACCCATCCATCCATCCATTCATCTATTCCATCCTGTGCACATGCTTATTCAGGCCCACAGGCAGGCTGGAACCTCTCCCAGCAGTCATTGGTCAAGAGGAAGGACAGACGGTCTCGGTGGGGTGGCAGGAAATTGCATGCAGACACTTGGGGAGAACATTCAAACTATGCGCTGAAAGCTGGATATCACAGCCAAGCTAAAAGTCTGGATGCTCTGAGTCTGTGTGCTTTGGAAACCAGAGGAAGTGTTTTGATTGACAGACACCAGTCACCCTCTGGACAACTTGAGCCTGAGACACAATACATGGTTTTTGTCGGCCATGATTCAACAACCATGATTAATTTTTTTTTACTCTCATACATGTGACTTATCCTCATTATGGCTAAGTGTCTGTCTGAGGGGCACCTCAACAGTGGACTCTTTTAATGAGTCTGGTTGAGAGTCACATTGATTCACAAAGACGGTTCCAAACTCCTGACCCATACCAAACCCTGAGAAACTTCGACACAAAATCCTAGCAAAGTTCTTATGAGCGCCACCACATCTTGAGATTCAAACCTAAACCCAGACGTGTGCAGCTGCAGGCAAATCTCAGATCTGAGCCCTGGATGAAGCTCTTATTTCCGTCTGTTCCGACACAAAACCTCCTTAAAGATTTTCAAACAAGAAAAACAAGTCAAGCTGTTGAGTGCAAAACTGCCCAGAGCACCATTTCTGAAGTATTTTCACAAAATACAAACTCTATACACGCAAAATCCTGTCAGAGTTGTGTTTGCACCAATATGTGTGTGCACAAAGGACACACTTAATATCTTAATACCTAAAATTTGTGGATCACTTGTAAATGTACATGCTGTCTCAATCTCTCTGTAAAAAATAAGAATGTCAATCCTTGGACATGTGATGTTAATCATCTTAGGAGCGTTTTAATCATCTGCACTTGTATCTTGGAATAACACAATGCACACACACTGCTACACTAAAGAGCATTGTGATTGGGGCCGTGAAATTAGCGACTAAGACGAAGATGAAGTGCAGCATCGAAGAAAAGCTGATGAGGTGATTACAGCCACTTCAAACAAAATCCATAATTAATGCAGGATCAATTCATGTATTCAAATGGTGCCGACGCACAAAGTAACAGATGAAGCATCCAAATAATTAATTGGATACACAACTGTAGCATCACTCGTTGGCCAATCAGGTGCGGCTCTGAGCTTGGTATTTGCAATTAATTAATATGCACTACAGCCTCTCTTCCATTCCAAAAGAAAAAAAAAACTGTTTTTGCGCAATTTTCTACATGTATACTGAAAATAAGTCACGTTAAAAAGTGTCAGTTATGAAGTGAGCAACGGATAAGGCAGGTTAGCGTTAATAAGTGTTGTTGTTTCACGAAATTATATTTCCCGCTTGGTTTACATTCTATATTTCCTTAACATTAGCAGCCTTTTTAACTTTATCATAAAAGCAGTCAGCTGACAGCACTCTGGAACAGACATGAGTCACCATGACCTAAAAATTATTTGGTTCACTTTACAAAGGATTTGTTTTTGTTTTGTTTTCTTGTTCCGCATGAGAACCAGTGTGAAAGGGCCCTTAGCCCTTGACCTTACAGGCAGAACACGTGTGAGTGTTAAGTGGTGTGTATTCATCAGAGTCTCAGCCTGAAGTGGAGTCATGCGCGTGCACACACACACACACGCACACACACGCACGCAGAATACGCACTGTGTAACTTCAATCTAAATGAGGCTTCCTAGTTCTGACAGCTCAATTTTCTGATTATTCCAACATAATCCTCGTGGTTAAAAGCCATTCTCATATTTCATTGAGCTCCCTCCAGAAAAAATACAACTTCTGAGCCGCGTTACCTCTAAGTACTCAATTAAAACTAATTGCTTTTGGTTATTGAGAAACGTGACAGTGTATGATAAGTTCCTTATGGTTGTTTCATTCTCCTACTTTTTTTGTCAATTTTTTTGTCATATTAACATGCTTTTCCAAAACCAAATTAAACCACACAACACACACACTTGTGAATACACGTACGCTCACTCCAAACACTCCACAGAGTCATACATCACAGACACACACACATACTCACACACACAGCAGAACCAAAGTACTCGGATGTGGATATCACACTTCAGCTGAACCGCCTTAACTTCCCCTAAGAATATGGAAGCCTGGAGCTGCCTCACTTCCACCGCCCACCACTGCCGCAACGAACGAGTCCCTGGCTTTACACACACAAAACATCCAGTGTGGGCTCAAAACCCCTGTCTGCAAAGAGCATGGCAAGGACAGTACATGTGTCTTATTGAGACGTTGGTATATTCCCACAAAGACAACATGATCAGAGGACAACTTGCACGCTCCAGCAGCTATTAACTCTTATGTCCTGAGCCTACAAGAGTAAAAGCTTGAAACACTCTTTTAAATACAGGCTCTTAATATTTTCTCCTCTGCCCTCACGCACACTCGCACACACACACACCAGTGATCCGATGCTTCCCAGACTGCGAGACAAACTATGCAGGACCGTATAATGTCCGTGTCCAATAATGCATCAGGAATGTGTTGTGACGAAATCGAGGAATTCGTCATGGGGTGGGTGAAGGGGAGGTATGATGGAGGCCGGGGGAGGGGAAGGAAATTGACTGACTATTCTGACACGCCTACAGTGAAACTGAATCCAAAGAACACATGCACGCATACAAACACTCATATATTTTGTTTGTCTGGTGACTCTCTTAATGAACGCTTCTATGGAATCATACCCTGACACCAAAGCCCATGTGTGTGCAATCACATGCTATAGAAGCCGACACATTTAAGACTTCAGAGATGCGCGCACACACTCACACACACACACACACACACACACACGCACACGCACACGCACACACACACACACACACACACACACACACACACATAACAGCAGCTCATAAGCAAAGTCTGGCTCTGGACAGGCCTGACAGGGAGCGGTGCCGTCGCCAAGAGCGAGCCAGAGAGGCGCAGATGGAGCCTTTCGGCTGCTACATCTGGAGATCTGGCGAGGTGGCAGACGGCGAGCGGAACCGTTCGCCTCATGGGGGCACCGATAGGTCCGCTAGTTTTCGGAATGCAGCCACTTCAGAGAAGCGTGGCAGAGAATGAGGCCGCATGAACCACCTGGAGGTATTTGGGCTGCGTGTCCTCCATTTTTATTTTGATGTTTTCCTTTCTGTGAACGCCAACAAACAGGAAGTGGCCAATGATTGGCGGCGCTGTGTGACGCATGTCACTGCTGTTGATTTAGGACCTGTCAACAAACTGATTAGATGCCCAGGAGACAAAAAGACCACAATGCGATCAATAACTTGGGGAGGAATGATAATCAAAGAGGGGAAACAAAAGCGCTACCCACAGGCCGACGGAGGAAATGAAATCTTCCCAAAATTGCATTTGTCCTGATGATGCAGGCCCTCCACTGCCCTACACACATCCAGACATAAACATACAATGCACACCATGCCTGAACACACAGGCGTTCATCAAAGTAAACAATGTGTTTGACCTCCCCCCCACTCCCACCCCCCAATCTCTCTCTCACACACACACACACACACACAAAGACAACAACAACACACAACAGAATGCATTATTTGCCATTTGAAGTACGCGAGAGACACTCTATTTCTTCATTCCATTCACATCTCACGTCTCGTGTACTTGCGCTCAAAGAGTGTGAGGGTTTTTGTAGATGCATGTGTGTGCAAGCGTGTGTGTGTTCCTGTTTCTACAAGTTTGATTGCTTGCAAAGCATGTTGTAAAGTACAAATATCTGCGTAATGTGGCTTGTGTGGTTGTATATGCTGTGTGTGTGTGTGCGTGTGTGTGTATGTGTGTGTAAATGTGCGTTTGCGTGTGTATGCGGAGAGAATTCCATGACAGTTTTGCTTTAATGTGAGTGTCTGTGTGTGAGTGGAAGAGTGTGTCTGTGTGTTTGACTGTGTGTGTGAGCATTTGATGTGTCTCCTCAGCCACAGGTGCAGAGAGATGCTGACACTGCTGACAGAGAGACTTGGTACGGGATGAGTGTATCTGTCTCTGCCTCTCATAGACAACTCAACACATGTGCAAACGCACGCGCGAAAACACACACATATACGCGTGCACGCACACACACACATACACGCACACACACACACACACACACACACACACACACACACACACACACACACACACACACACACACTCGAAACACAAAAAGTCAAATGCCAGATCACCTCTGCATCTAGGAGCCTTTTCAGCACTCATGCATTGACAAACAGGTGTGATACTGCACACATACAAAAACACACTCACGCTCACACTTGAACACACATTTGGGAGTTGCGTGGGATCTTCAGTCACCAATAGAAACACACACACGGAACCTCAACATTTTTTAGTCTGCTCGGGGTGACAGCTTTCGCTGGGTGTTGTGAGTGGGATGCCAAAAGACGCTGTTCAACACTCAACGTTGTCAATAGATGTACAGTATGAGTGTGTGAGAAAAAAAGAAACATATCTATCTATCTATCTATCTATCTATCTATCTATCTATCTATCTATCTATCTATCTATTCTCACAAGCATGTACTCACACGTGTAAGAGAGAGGGAGAGAGGTTGCTGTGAATCTGCAAATGCGCTGTTTTGTGCATAATTCCCCACAACAGGCAAAAATGGTAGCACTGAACCTGACATTTTTCACGCACCGCAATAACCTTAATGCACGTGTGGATATTACCCAGCATGTGTGTGACAGGGGCGTGCGTGGAGCTGTGTGTTTTGAGCATGATGTACAAAAATGCGGTGCTCGTTTGTAGATGACACTCTCTGCACCTGCTGTCCTGCAACAATATTTGTGTGCTTGATAATCGGCTAATTCTGTTCCCTGGTGTGCAGCTGTGTCAGTGTGTGTGTGTGTTCCCACCTTGACTCTTTCCGACTTATCGCAGAAGCAGTAAAAATTGCGTTGGTGCAAATTTCTGTGGTGTACGTTGTTTACATGAGCTATTATTAACAGCAGTTCATGAACTTATCCTGAGGATCACACACACACACCACAGCTGTCCATGACCCTTAACTCTTCAAAGGCTGTGCTCTCTCCTATAGGCATATGGACCTTTAGACACAAGCATCTCTCTGATTTATATGATGGAGGACCTACTAGAAGCTTCTGGAGCTCTGTGACTCACATCCCGCCTGTAGTACAGTGACTCATTGGTCAAGAGGATGTTGAGGCAGAGCAGTGTAAACCAAAACCATCCACCAAAAGACTGATGTGAGAGAAGAATTTAGAGACACATGCATATGTGAGGCTCTTCACATGTTTGTTGTTTCTAATTAGGACCCTGCCAAAGTCCACGTAGTGACAGAATTCATTGGACACGCTTGGTTTGCGCCGGCCCGTTAGCTTGGCACCCACCTGCAGGTGACCTGATGAGTCTCCGAGATAAATACATTGACATCACGCTTGGTTTCTCCCTCCATCACTGACCTGATTCGGCGTGAGGGATGATCTTTTCCTTCATTGTCTGCAGTCACTCTCCCCCACTCCATCCCGCCCCCTATCCTTCACCCCAAAGTTTCTATGCTCCATTTTCATTCCAACCCCCTGCCTGTCTCCCCCTTGCCACCCCTCCTTCTGGCCGCCCTCCCTCACTCTCCCCAATAAAGGATGTTGTTAATATCATTAGGCAGCCTTCCTCTCCGGCCCGCCGCCCGGCCCACTCCCTTTCAGCCATAATCAAGCGTGCACACTAACTATCAAAGGAGACATCGCTAATAAACTACCACAGCCAAGCGGAAAAACACACACATACGCTCCTGTAGAGCTAAAACTGTCAGCCGGGTGTACCAACACCATGTCGTGTGTCTATGTCCACGCGTGTGTGCAGGTTAGGTTCGAAGGGCATGGGTGGGGAGCAAGTATTGAGGGTGCAGTGTGTGATGGTTTCTCTGGCAACACCAATAAAGTGTAGTCCAACAAGTCAGGCTGCGCTGATGCAAATTTTGCAACTTAAGTGTGCTAAATTAATTGGGGTTGCAGGGTGTGTGTGTGTGTGTGTGTGTGTGTGTGTGTGTGCGTGTGTGTGTGTGTGTGTGTGTGTGTGTGTGTGTGTGTGTGTGTGTGTATGTGTGCGTGTGTGCACTCTGGCTTGAAAAGTCATGAATATTGTCAAGTCAGTGGGTTTAAGTGAAGGCAGGGAGGATAAACGTGGCTGTCCAATAGCACAGCACTAATGAAAATAACAGATTATAAATAACACCCAAAGGAAAAGGAAGACATGCTCATGTGGAGAGGAGAGGGAGGAAAGGGAGGGGCAACGAGGACCGACGACATGGAAGCACAGCTGATTGAAAGAGGGACAACAAGGAGACGTGTGATTCGCGTGTGATTAGATGTTCGTGGTTTAAGGACTTGGTGTCCACACTGTCAAATGAATTTTGACTGTACTGAAATCTGTTGAAATCTGTTGATGACTTTTGTAGTCCAGGTACGGAAGCATGGTATCATGAAATAACAGCATGAACAGCACATGTATACCTGCGGGGATGCTGACTCATTATATTCTTGATAGTCTCGGTCTGACAAAACTTACATGGTAACTAAATATAATAAGGCCGCTGCACCATGGTGAACATGGGAGCGGGGCACACGCACATAAGAACACATTGAAGGATCCTTATCTGATCCAAGCCTGTGCACCTCACTAAGACTTTTGTTACTGTCATACAGAAAATGTAATATGAGTGGAAATCTTTAAGTCAGTGAGATGTCAACAAAACTGAATTTAGTCTTTCCTGCGAGAGAGCCATAAGCTCATGCAATGAGTTATAAAGGATCAACCTACACACATACAGTATATACATGGACTAAGCATTAACCCGCCAAGTACAGTATATATCAACAGGATATTTATATTTCCTCTGTCTACTCTGTCACAATAGCAATAGCAACTTCAATCAGAAAGTTATTTAAATAAATTACTTAAACTGATATGATCCTTGCTGTCCTATGTATCTTGTCTTGTGCGTAGTCTTGTCTACTTACGTTGTGTCAGTTGTTTCTATTCTGTTGATATGTTGTACATATTGTCCGATTTATTCATACATTATTTCTTTTCTTGAAAAGGATTGACGGTGAATCGAATCCCCTTCAGGAATCGATATGGCATTTCTGATTCAGATTCTGAATAATTGCATCTCCACTCAGCTTGCAAACGATGACGGACTCATGCTACCAAATAACGCATTATCACGACAAAACTGGAGTCTACTGCGTTCACTTCCTGCCAGGTTGCCAAGGAATGACTGTCTCATGCACAGTTTTGACAGGGATCTGTTCATCAAACAATCATGACGACACAAGCTACGCTAAGAGTGAGGGAGACAAGTCTGGCGTCTTTGCAAGTTTTCTGAGCTACATGTGAGGCGGGGCCACTAGTGAGCTCCACTGTCATGCTTTATTTATCCCTTTCTCTCTGCACTGTAATGGAAATATAAAAGGGTGCATTGATTAGTGTTTAAGGATCAGGCTTTAATAGATTAAAAGCCCCCGGCTCTGAGAGAGGCACTCACTCACTCTGCTCCACACAAACCCACACTGCACAATCAGTGTGTATAAAAGCATGCAAATATATGGACAGGATATATAAAGAGACGAGCATAAACAATAACACAAAAGTGTGGGCAATCTCATGCACTTATGTGTTGTAAACAAAGACAGGGGCGGACAATAAGACGTACAAATGGACACAGTGACAGACTGCGCCAGTATATCTTACGCCCGCCATACATCAACATGCAGACATATAGAGTAACAGGAAACAAAGGACGGGCAGATCTGCATTTGCTGTTCATGAAAAGACAGCCGGTATGTTGAGTTTGCGACTGATCTTCATACATTTTTTACTTGGTGCATTATTAATAGAGTTGCATGCCCCCACCCTCCAAGCAAACACGTCCTCCATACTGGGGTTGTAATGTCAATGCTGGATGGATGAAAAAAAAACATAAACATTGTAAATAAGGGAAATGTCAGGGCATCCCAGCGCTGATCTAGTGTGAGACTGGGGCTGAATACTGGATGAAGCCGCGGAAAACGCAGGCGCTCCGGGAGCAAATAAACATGAGTAATGGCTCACGGTTCTGATGGTATGGCACAGACTGAGCTCAGCTGACCACCATGCACACTGCGGCAATCAAAATGCCTTATGTAGTGCAGGAACTTCATCTGGAAGTTGTGAACTTTTACTTTATTTTGCACCAAGGAAGGCATCAAAGAACTCCTGTTTGGAATTATAGCTCAGTTAACCTCCAGCTCTGGATAGCTACTTGCTCCGAGTCTTAACGTCTACTATTTCTCAGGAGAAAACAATCCGCAGGCAAAGAAAGCCGACGTTAAGTTTGAAGACATACAGCAGGAGAGGAAACTGCAGGAAAAACCGTGGCCCAGACAGGAGGTGCATGGTCTGCTATCAAGTGGGCTCAAATAAATGTTACACACCACATTGTTTGATATTGCCATGTGGTGCCTTGGTTGATAGCAGCACCTCCCCTACAAGAAGGTTGTAGGTTTGAATTATTGATGTTGTAGATGTTCCTCCCTGTCTCTCCAGTTTCCTCCTTGCCTCCAAAAAAGGATGTTATCCAAGCGAATTGTGAATGCTAAAACCCACATCTAAGCATCAGCCTATTCTTCAGGATAAGCAAGGATAAAAAGAGTCTCACAGTTTGGAGATGGCACGGCGTGAGGTCCAAAAACACTGCTAATCCAAACTGCAGCATGGTGACCTTTCCTCTTCTCAAATGGTATGAAGTCATCCAAGGTGAAGATCAATCTGAGGCTCAACCTGATCACAACCTGCCCGATCACCTGAATTCGTTGTGGGCTCCCTCTAGTCACTTAAATTGTACCGACCTCACCCCCCCACCCAGCACGCTCCCACCTCCTCCCTCTAATTTCCTTCTCCCTCTCCCTCTGGCCCTTGTGACCTTGCTCACACAGGTATCCCAAATGCTGTTTGCTTCTCTTCTGATCGCCTTACAGGCTATGCTCTTTGTCCCACCCCTCCAATCTCCAAACCACCCATCCTACAGGCAGGAGGCCTGTCTCCATTTGATCATGGTCAAGTCGGGTATTGCAAAGCCGCACCCCTTCGTCCCCGTACATAAGAGAGCCACTGCTCTCCTGGTCATTTCTTTCCGCCACCTTGTCGTGTTGTCCCAGTAGCGTCCTGCTGTAAAACCATGTCCCTCTCTGTAATTGAATCTGCTGTTCTCCTACATCCCCTCAATCCTCTCTACGCTCCATCTCCTCTGACCGCAATCACACGAGTGGCCACAATCACTTTTCTCATTACCCTGGGCCTAACCTCTCCGCTCGTCTCTCCTGTCCTGCTGTCTTCCCGTCGTGATCTTTTGACCTCTCACACATGTTGCTGGTGTCCCCAGGCTTTCTTCCATCCGGTGAGGTCTTGGGTGTTGCGTATTCTGTTCTCTCACAGGGAGGGAAGGCCACTCGTCCTGCCTTTTTCTCTCCCTCCCAGGTCCTTGTGTGTCATTAGCAATGCCCAACCTCCTGCTGTTTGTTACCTAATGCTCCCTTTACATCTACCCTTAGCTTCCTTGCTCGCTCACATGCACCTCGTCTCCATCATCCCAGCTTCAGGACACAGAAGACAGAGAATTCTTTTCAATGCCCTTAAGCAACAGTCCTTGGATTCCCCTCTCCTATGTCCCCAGCCCTGGCCAGTGCGACATATTTCCACCTTAACAGCCTCTACATCACACTTTGCCACATAGTCTGGCTCCGGATACCGCTGTGCTTTCTTGTTTGCGGTCCTATTTCAAGCCCAAAGTAGGCCTGAGCTGTGAATCGTCAGCTGCAAAGATGCCATTGAATTTCAATGTTTTTTAGTAGCGGCAACCACTGCATTTTATTTGGAACAAATGAAAAAACAGGTAGGCCACCAGCCTGAGCAGCAACAAACGATATGGCTGAGCAGATGAATATAAAAGCAAACGCCCACAGAGACCTAAACTGGATCTGAACAGAACACTTACAAGTACAGGACACACACATGCCTTACTGGGTAACTATGTCGCAAAGTGGCTACTTTGAAAAATGCCTCCTACCTTAAGCTAACTTGAAACACTTCACTGCACTCATCAGCCAGTAAGAGTTCTTTGCAGTCTCCCTTAATCTCTTTTTTCAGCATTTAGGCTAGCGAGGACGCACTCATGTAGGTAATGATTCTTTCAAAATAGCAGACCCAGCAGCTGAGGTTGTGCTTCATTTTCCACTTTCATACATTTCATTGCTGTTTTCTTGGATCCGGCTAGGCCATGCCCATTGACAGAATAAAGATTTTCAAGACTAAAACATTAAACCACGAAAAAGACTTAAATCCAGGGCTTTATTGAATAATTTTTGGTACATTTTGTTGATACATATCAGGCAAAGTGACATGGCTGCAATTCCCACCACCGTCACCAATCCGGTAGATGGACGCACAACTTACTGCTGCAAAAACATCGGTGGTGCTGTGACATCATTAACATTTTGTAAAGAATTTGATAGACACAATAGATCGAATAAATCAACCTTATCAACCCTGGAGTAAGAGAGAGATAAGGACAGGGTGAATAGACTGACAATCAAACCGAGAAACACAAATACAGTCTGTAAGGCAGAGACCAAGTCTGGGTGACTGCGTGCACGGAGAAGCAACACAGCAATTTAGGCAAACCTAGCCTCTGTGCACACACACCAGCACAGGCGACCAGGGTGTTCCCTAAAGATGCTCCATCAATTAAGGATCGAGGCACTGAATCTTCAGAGGGAGCAATTTGGTGTAAGAAGCCACAGAATTTCAAACCCAATAAAAGTTCTAAGGGATAAATGAAAATCACACATACACATCTCAGCTTGAAGCTGCAGCAAAAAGCGGGAATCTGTGGAATTTATGTAAGGCAGCTTAATTGGGACCAAATCTTTGTGACATTTTGTCGTGTTTTTACACCCGCAGGTGTATTCAGATAAAAGAGCACAGAATGTGTCAAGGGGGGTGAAGGGAGAGAGCCAGAGAGAGAGAGAGAGAGACAGAGACAGAGAGAGAGAGACGGAAAAGAGATTGAGGGAGAAGGAGCTTTGCAGGGCCAGAGAGGAGCAATGGCTCTCTTATGTCGTTGCTGTGGCTTGTGTAGCTACCTAGCAGCTCAGAATTCACACACATACACACACACAAACACATGCGCGCCTCTCCGCTCTCCCTCTGACTTCAATCTCCTCTCTCGCCTGCTCTCTTCTCACTCATCCTCCCCTTAGTTTGGATAAAAAAGTGAGGGAACTATTTTTCTTTTGCCGCCTCTCTCTCTTTCCTGCCCTCAGTCACTCCCTCCACACCAGCTTCCAATTTGTCGGCCCTTGTGTGCGTTATGGTGGCGAAGGTCTACTCCCGACCCTCCCTCACACACACACACACACACACACACACATACATGTGCACCCGCAGCCCAGCCCCTCTGTGCTCGGGACGGCGCGCTCGGACATCTGTCGGTCCGTGTTTACCCAGGCGCTGAGCATGCAAGGGGAAATATTATCCTAGCCGTACCTTTCCTTTCTTCTGTCGAAGAGTCAACATAAGGTAGGGATGGGAGAGGGAGTGGCAGAGCGAGAGTGAGAGAGAGAGAGAGAGAGAGAGAGAGAGAGAGAGAGAGAGAGAGAGAGAGAGAGAGAGAGATGAAGGGCCGGGTGAAGGGCAGTTGCTGGGGCTGAAGATGGAGGGTTGGTGGGGTCGGGGAGGTGCGGAGGAATGGTTGAAGGTGAGAAAGACTGCCAGGAGCGGCAAAGAGGGGCAATAAGTTCAGACACCTCTTAAGAGGAATTTCATCTTTGCCACTGAGCTCATTGATCACCGTCACCCTCAGTTATCCACACTGCCATTTTCTCTCCACTCTTCTTCCTTCTCCTCTCCTGCAATTTTTATACAGAATTATGTTCTGTTTCTTATTAAGAAGTAGAACATGGCATTTGAGGATTAGTGTCCAAAGAACTGTTGATGACCTCGGTATCTATTATTTGTCTGACATTGCTTAAAACACACACACACTTAACATGCATGTCTGTCTCGTGCTAGGCGAACAGACGTTCACACTCTTAGGCACACGCAACACACACACACGGACTTCTGCTCTCTCTCGCACACACGCACACACGCCTCCTCTAGACTAAAACCAAACCATGTGTGGGAGCTATCCTGCTGGTAGGAGGACAGAGAAGACTTTCACTAGCTGTCTGTCTCTCCTTTCACCGCGTCCGTCTCTGCTGAGACGCGTCTCCCTCCCCATGCTGCCTCGCGACCACATCTCAACTTGTTTCAAACTTCTGAATCACACCCGCCTTCCTACTTTGTCCCCCCTCTCGCCCTCTCCCAGCCTTTCCACTAACAAGGCCCCCACCCTCACTCCTT
>OMPJ01009476.1:23024-39379 GCA_900312935.1 Carapus acus
TCCCCTCCCTCTTGCCACAACTCCAAAACTGCCTCTTTCTCTCTCTCTCTCTCTCTCCACACACTCTAGCAGCCTGTGTGAGTCTGAGGGAGGGACAGAAGAGAACAGCAGCCGAAGACAGAAGCCGGGACAACAACGGGCGGTGGAGGAGAGGAAAACAAGAGAAGAGGACTGTCTCTTGATAAGGGAAGAGAGAGACAGAACGGGGGGACACTTGGGAAAAGAGAGATAAGGAGGCAAAAGGATCAGCAAGTGAGCGCGTGCGTGCGTGTGTGTGTTCCTCGGTACCCTCATCACTCAAGATCGCCGCAGCAGAACAGCAGCGCCTCCGCTCCCCCCCTCTACCCACTTCTCTCTCTCCCCCTGAACTGCCTCTCTCTATCATCTGCATATCAATAAGGTTTCTATTAATCACGGCCGAGGCGGCTTGCGTCCCGAAGAAGCAGCCCCACATCCAGAGGCACAGGCTGACCTGACCACCGAGAGAGACTGAAGGAGGGAGAGAGAGAGAGGGAGAGAGAGACGGAGTCCGGGGCGAAACCTCTCTGCCGGCATTCCTCTCATTCCAAGCGCACGCTGCTAATTAACGACATCAGACCCCACAGGAGGGCAGAATGGAGGGATGGACGGTCCCAACCGCTGCCACGTCCCCCGGTCCGTCCTGTCGCACCTCCCTCGCCTCCCGCTATCTACCCTCCATCCAACTCTCCTCCCGCTCATGTCCCTCTCCGTCTCTGTCTCAATCACCTTCAGGACGGAGGAGAGAGGAGAGGAGAGGAGAGGAGAGGAGAAAAAAGAGTGCCGACGGGGTAGAGGAGGAGAGGGGGAATAAATAAGTGATGAATATCAATGGTTTTACTCACAGGGAACCTCGCCTCCTCTCCGCGTCCCGCTCTCCTTATCACTCACTCCTTATCCTCCTCTTCACTCCGGGCAAAACGGTGGAAGCGCGTCTGTCCCGCCGCTTGTCAATCAGACAGAGGAAAGTTGCCGTCTGTGCGTGTGAGCATATGCGTGCGTGTGTCTAGGAGCGAGAGAGAGAGTGAGAGAACGCGCGTGTGTGTGCGTGCGTGCGTGTGTGTGCGCCTGTCTCTGAGCCTCGCACTGCTCTGACTGAGAGAGCTGAGGCTGTTTTAAACAGGCTGCTCTCCCCATGTGACCAGCCCAGCCACAGGCAGGAATACATTACTGATACACACACGCACACTCGCACTCTCTTCTCCTCTCTCACCCTCTGGCTTGCTCGCACACGCACCGTGTCCACAGTGCACCCCCTAGCCACCATTTAGGGTAGTGGAGGGAACAACACGCACAAACACACGTGCGCAAATGCAACATTTGCGCACACATTTGGGACACACGGGTCAACGCTCTCTCTCTCTCTCTCTCTCTCTCTCTCTCTCTCTCTCTCTGTCGGACATACACACGCGCACACACACACACACACACACACACACACATTGACTCTACACTCATGTGTTGATTTACATCCACCAGCGTGCACACGCACGAAAATAATAAATCACTCACAATACAGTGATTTAATTACATCTCTGTGTTTTACGTGTCCGTTGCACTTCACACCTGGAGACGATGACCTTTTCAATAATGAAAACCTTTTAAAGTTGACCTTCTGTCGCTCAGCCGATACAACCTGCATTACAGCCATTACAAGAAACGTCTGAGGAAAACAGCACAAAGTGCATCTGGTGAGACTTGCAGCAGCGAAACGCTCCAGTTGTATTCTGGAACATTAAGCACCTCAGCAAAACATGGCAGGTAATGAATAACCTGAGTTCACCGTTTTGTCTTCGGTGTGGGGAAAAATACGAAAATTTCCGCAGGAAACGCATCGATTAAGCGAAGCAGCAACAAACTCATCATCATTCTTTATACGCGGTGAACAGCCAGTCGTCAATATGCTGCCAACACATTTATCAGGCTACTTTCAGGTGCATTTCAGGAGTGTTTGTCCCCACCTTGGATTTCTGCACCTTTGTGATAGCTGCAAGCCGCAACGGGACATAAGTAATAGTCATTTATTATCACAATAACAGCGCCAACGGCCATTCTTCACCATGGTTTGGAACAGGGTTCGTTGCGGTTGAGAATAGTGATGCTGCAAATTTTGTCAAGTGCTCTGTGAGGCGATTTTTTTTTCCCCCTTCTATCCTGGTTAGACCTGCATCCCTCA
This sequence comes from Carapus acus, assembly GCA_900312935.1. NCBI lineage: Eukaryota > Metazoa > Chordata > Actinopteri > Ophidiiformes > Carapidae > Carapus > Carapus acus. Next base: position 25,219 of record OMPJ01009476.1, read on the forward strand.
CCTCAGTCTTGATGTTGGGCTTTAAATGTCATATCTCACCTCTTTTTCCTCAGTTCCTCACAGTTTACCGCCGCATTGTTATGGACCAAAGTCTTCCATGTCCACTATTGGAGCATAGCGTTGTCTATATTGAACTAAAGTGTTTTGTTTCTTGTGTCCATGCATTCACAGATTGCCGCATTTATTAAATTCATCACACTCTAACACCAGCAGTTCTGTCAGCAACTGCCCAGAATCTGCACAACCAGCACAGTTAAGTTGATCTGAAGACAGCACACTTTCCCTGGTGTATGCAAAGTAGGAAGAAAACAATCGCCCCTATTAAAAAAGTCTATAAACATCAAGTCAACACAAAAACTTACATTGTATGGAGGAAATTGTGAAAAGCACTTTTTTATAAGCGAGCCACACGCACTCAATGGTGAATCACCAAATCGGGTGGACATGTGTTTCAATGCTTAGAACACAACACAATTAACAAACTAACAACCTATTGGACCAGAACAATATACTAGTTTACAACGTAATGAGAGAGGGTGGAGATAGGCATTGGCTATTGGATGTCCAAATTGCAAGACGCCGTCTGTTTTGCATTCACTGTCTCCTCCCAACTCATTCAAGTGATCGTAGCAGGGGCCGTGAAATTACCAAACCGGCACAGGTGGGAAATCTCATCTGAGGTAGAGTGAAGAGTGTTTGATTAAAGCAGGTAATGTGTTTGATGACTAGAGAAGTCAGGCGGTTACAACACACGCCATTGCACTCAGGCATTGGTTGAAGACCCAGACGGGGAGGAGGAGAGGAGTTTGAGGGGTGGGAGGGGGGCGGTATGCTGTCGACACTGTCAATACCCAGTGTTAACTGCGGCCTTGTCCACCTTCTGTGGGGACGCTGAGCTCTGCAGAAAGAACTGTCTTTGCTGTCAAGTCCTCCAATTTCAGCAGAGAGTGGGCGAGCTTTTGCTGCATTTCTAAGCTTAGTAGTTTGATCATAATGAGTGAAAGCAAGTAAAAGAGAGAACCTTGAAGGGAAATGCAGCCAAAAATTAAACACCTCTCATCTCATGCCAGCACGTGAACAAAACGGAATAAAATATTTACCGTCACGTGTGTGTCCTCATTAAAAAAAAGACATCTAGGGTTCGGATGGGATTATTTTCAAATCTTACAGTCTGTGCTCATTATTGATCGTCACATCGATTGGGGTAGTAATGAGCAAGTACATGTATATGCAGGGGGATGCAGATTTCCATTCCAGTCATATGCCACACCATATGATTCTACTGATTAGTTCCTCCATGTGCATTAATCAAAGAAACCACCTCGAGCAGCAACTGGCGAGAGGGAGAATCTGCATACATTTGGCAAGCGTTGGCAGAGTGCTGCTCAGGAATTCATCATGTTTGTCGGCAGTGAAGAGACACAATGACATTTTTCATAATGTCATAGAACAAAATAGTGGATTTAAAGTTTCCTTGGGAGACTTTCGTGATTACATTTAAGGGCCATAATCGCTAGAGCAACGCAGCTGTCAGACAATTAGTACAATATCAATCCTAAAATATTACCCTAAATTGTGTACCGATATATTAATTCAAATTATTATCAACCCCTTTAAATGCCTGATCTTTTCAGGCACTTGTACAAATGAGATTGATGTCGCCTGCATTAAACTTATATGAAAACAAATTAACATTTCTGGTTGCATTTCATGAGTTCTGCCACTTACTTAACAGCAGACGCAGAGAGACACGCGGGCTGCTATCGTACCTTGTTGAGCCCCTTCACTTGCGGGAGCAAAGCACACTGGCATGAGTTTCTCTCTTTTGATGACAGCCACTGTGATACTGCTGCAGCCTACAACGAACGCTGACAAGCGATCACAGATCCCACCTGACTGACAAACCCATTCACAGGCACAGATGCAGTGCCAACATTAACATCTATACAATGGTGCCAGCCAGTGACCAGTTGCCCTATTCAGGACAGCAAAGCAAATCTGACTTAATACTATTGATACTATATATCAATAGTATTAAGATACTATAATAGACAGATAAAGAAAAAGATAAAACCCCTTGCAAAGATAGATCTTGGGGAAGGTTCTCTGTTTTTGATCACTGCTGAGGATTCCCAGGCTGGACAGGTTTGGAAATGAGCACCTCATAGAAACTACCAAGGTGGAGCAGTTTGACGATGCTGTAATGTCTGACAGGCAAGATTGAGATGATTTATACACAAGTGCAGAAGAGATAGTAGACAAAGGATGTCGGTTATAGAGTTGCCGGGAAGAAGTGAAAGTGGAAGATCACAAAGACAGTTTGCAAAGTAGCAGGAGAGGACATGAGCACAGATGGTTCATCAGTTGAGGATACCAACAACAAGAGGAGGTAGAGATGCTATGGTGGCAACGACAGGGAGAAGCCGACAAGAAAAGAGGGAGAAATACGGCAGTGCACTGTGCTCCCCAACACAAATATGCTGAATTTACAGTCAGGGGCAGAAAGCTGGTTTCACGGGTCATATGAGGGTAAAATGTTTGAAGGAAGAGTTAAAGCTGCACAGAGTTCTGGAAAAAAACAAGTCTGCAGCCTCTTGAACTGCTTAGTGTGTATCTTACAACAGGTATCACACAAAGCCCACACCTCGGTCTTAACCCTACGAGAACCTTACTGTTCATAGCACAACAGTACCGACTTTTTATTTACACACTATTACTCACTCAGGTCTGATTTGACCTCGACCACCACTGAAACCCTCCAAGAGAGAGACAAGAGAAACATATCTATTCCCTTGTATTGGTATCAGTATCACTGAATAATTTCTCAAAATGAATGTGCAATTTTACATAGAAATCTCTCTAAAGATGCTCAGGCCATGAAGCCACGATGCAGTCTAGATGAGAAACTGTGACAAAATTTCGATACAAGGAGCAGTAATCTGACGGTAATGTAGCTGCAGCTCAGTTCAGCCCAGGAATAAAGAAAACCCAAGAGCATTTGGGCCTAAGCACGTAGTCAGTTGTTGTTGGATTAGCTGTGTGGCCAAAAGCCAAATCCATGATCACTGTACTGTCCTGCTCGGTTTACAGCAGATGAACCAAGAAGAGTTCGATGTACGAGAAGACGAGTTGTGCGCGAGCCAAGAAGGATCTGATTTGTAGAGGAATATGATTAGCATTCATTTAGCAGAGTCAAAGACAAAATAACACGGCAACATACTGTGCATGAAGCCAAGAGAAACCTTCCGCTGTTACCCTGCCAAGAATTTCAGTCCTGTGAAATTGAAAATTTGAAACAATAAGACTGATCGCCTCTATGAGACCTTTGTCCAGATACTTGCTGTGCTTGTTATGCAATTTCTTCTTCTGCAGATGAATAACGGGTGTCATTTTCACATTGCATTAAATAATCTTTGCTTCCCACGAGAGGCAGAATAATTGAATAATATACACCTGGAAATGTTTCAATCAGTCACAGGAAGTAATGGGATACCAAAACAAAATAATCAACAGAAATCATTCAGATCAGTTTCTATCCCTGCATGGATTTTGGTGTAGGCAAAATCGTCTGTCCACAGACCAAATAGTTAAAATCTCTTCTGTAATTTTCTTATGTAAACTGGTCCAAAAATGCCCCCAGTGATCCTGGAGACAGTGGGCTTTAATGGATCCGTGTTTCCATCTTGTAGCTCTTTGACCACTGTGAGCCAGCAGGTCACATGACCTGCTGTATCATCAGAGCGTAGGGTGATAGAGTTGTACTCCATGTGGGAATGCGCTTTTTCTTTTTCTCTCCATTGATTTCGAAAAACAACCTGTGCCCTGCTCTTGGACGCTGACCTTCCTCCGCGGCAACACAAAGAGGAACCTCTCTTTGCCATTATTGATTAGGCTTGAGATATTTTCAGTCATGATCGTAGTTCCCCTGAAACTCAATGGAGTTAGCTAATTGAGCCTTTGAGATCTGGGAGTGGACTGACAGCCTCTGAAACATCATTGAGGCTCTGAGAAAAATTGTGGTATTCAAGCAAAAGGGCCCTACAGAAACAATGGTGTGTTTGTAACATTTTTGACTGGGTCAGGCAGTAGCAGCTGCTTCAATTTCTCTCACATTCAATATGATCAGTGAATAGCATTTCGCTTTTGATCGTAAGATGCTGGCATGCTCTTAAAAGTTTCAACATTTCAATACAGTTTATTTCCACTATGATGGCAATTGAAATGATAAATGTGACATTTCCCGTAATTCAGACATTCAGTCATTCAGCACTGATTTCACACAAACCACCACACAGAGGTGGGGACCGCCCAAAAAACTACCTCCTCTCTCTTCTTAAAGGGAAAAAACAACACCACCTTCAACACCACCTACGTATACCAGGAAAAGTGACTATCTTGGTCAGATTGTTTAAGGTTTACATTTTGAACTGGAGACAGTGTCGTGGGATGAGAATCTTTTGCACTTTGTATAGACATTAGAGAATCAAGGATCCTCGATGATGTCTGAAATTTGCTGGTGACCAATGGTCTCTGGAATTAAAATCCCCTCCAGGCAGTTCAAAGTTCCCTGATGTGTTTTTCATATGAAAACAAATAATGCCACATGAGGTTAGTGCTTCCTTTGCGAAAACAACACTACAGTAAGTGAGGCAGAGTTGAATGCAAATTTTACTCACAGTGTTCAAATGCCCTCCTAAATGATTTAAACTCAAACAAAACTGCACAAACCACCTTTACTGAGGCTTTCTGAGAAGCATCCGACAGACTATTGTGGGGAAGTGTCATGTTTTAAATTCAATCATGTAAATTACAGGTCACGATTTCTTCCTTGGTGCTGTGTTAATCCTACACCACGATAACACAATAAATGTTTCATCCAAACTGATTAAATCAAACGATGTGAGGGCGAAATCCTCAACGTGTGCCAAACGCTGCCTCGGGCATTGAATTTTTCGAATATAAGCATCTTAATGATAGCATGGCAAGCATGTGTTGAAGCACCCTGGAATTGATACCTAAGGAGTGTAGATAAAGATAATGATTAGAGTGCATAGAAAGAGAGCGAGAGATTGAGAGAGCAAGAAAATGATGCGCATGGAGAGAGAAAGGGAAGGAGCTGGGTGGTAGGACTGAAGCAGTTATGGGTAAAAAGCCTTTGCCAGTATGTGGTGAGAGACTGAGCCACTGGCATTTGCTCTTGCTTGGTCTCTTAGAAAGGCTGACCCATGCACACATACATGCACACACACACACACACACACACACACACACACACACACACACACACACACACACACACACACACGTGTGCGCTCGCAGAGGCACAGTGCCCTTATAATACCAGTAGCAATAGTAGTACCAATAATAGCATTATTTTGTGTTGGATGACTGAATTGTGTGGCGCTCTTCCAGATTGCGATGCACTCAGTGGTCACGCTGTGGATTCATTCAAACAACCGATCAGTTGAGAATTGCTCCACTTTTCAGAACAATATGGACGCATCACTCACTTCATCTACTGGATAATGTAGGTGAGTGCAGGCTTGTGACAATGCAAAAACCAAAGCTCAGAGTGGATCTGCACTGTGTTTAGCCTTGCTGGTGTCTGAGGTGATGGAACTCTCACTCAGCAGTGAGGGTCTGAGTTCCTGACTTTCCATGGAGTTACAAGAATGGTTAGACGCCAGACATACAGTCGGAGGACAACTTAATTACAATATTTCTATATGGCTACTTACGAGAATACAGTACTGATGTGATATTGAAGGATCTTATGTGATTAACTAAAATTGCTCCTGCTGTCGTCTGTTTACTAGATGAAAGTGCACTCACATACAATATTGAATATGGTTTGTGTGTGAGAGCTGCTGTGATTGGGAACATAGAGCATCACTGTTTACAGGCGTGAGGTAGAGAGAATATCATATATTAGCCTGCACTGGTGGTGGCATAAAAGCAATGTGCTTATTTTGCTTGGCAAGGAGGAGAAGTTGTGTGCTGTTGTGAGTGTGCGCGCGACAGAGCATATGAGCGCATGATAAATATTCAGTGTTTATCAGCATGTCTCTGAGTGTTAGTTGAGGTCATAGAGATAGATACGTAGCAGCAGCGAGCCTCTGGCCACCGCAGTCTGCCAACATTTTCCTGCCTACAATCCTCTATCAGCAACAGACAAATATTTGCTTGGTCGGTCCAATAAGATGAACGCAAAGTGGCATTGTTTTACGAAGAATGTTGTGTCTTATCTCTCAGTTTGTTTGCTTTCCAAAATGGTGATGGTGCGCCGTTGTTGTGATGTCAAAGCCTGAGGACGGCGTGCTGGCAGGCACACACAGATGGCTGTGCTTGTTAAACCAAAGAAACGTCGAGTCTGGCGCAGGCTTATTATGCCGTCACATGAGTCCCTCAGCGACAGTTTCAGACTCCTCCCTCTGACGGGCTGTCAAAGCGAACACAGACAGACGTCAAAACCTATAAGCCTTCATTTCAATTTCAGGTCTAAATTTCCTAAAACATGTGCACATAGGGGCACATCAGGTCAGGCCAGATTCGGTGGAATGTGTCCACTGTGGATGCTAAACGCGCTCCCCGCATTTACAACTGACACCACAATGCAGTCATTCACAGTTTCACTGGTGGTGGTTTGTAGCTGTGTAAAGTGGTAAACCTAACAGTGCACCCTGCTCCAAATGATTAGCTCCGTTATTTACAACTTTGTCAACATATTTATTCAATAGTTTGTCTTTCCTTCCTCTTCAGGCCCTACAAATTGCTTAGGCGTCAGCACTTCTGCCCGCCGTGGCAACAAAATGAATATTGTCATCTGGATACATTATTTATGATTTTCTATTCTTGTGCGTACAGCTGTTTATATTTGTCCCAGGCAGCGATGCTCCTCCACTCTCTCCTCCTCGCTCTCTCATTCTCTCTTTCTCTGTCTTCCTCGCTTTCTTTATTCCCTTTTATTTCTTTCAGAGCCACCTGAGTGAAACTGTGCCAGCTCACATTCCTTTGTGACTCTCAGAGGCAATGGCAAAATATTACTAGGTGATAATTCTCACAATATGGCTCGTGCAGTATTTCTATCACTTTGGATGCAAAATTGAGGAACACACCAAGCGTGGCTGCAGAAAATCGCTCCCTCCGAAAGCGATGAATCATTATTTCAGCTCTGTCGTATTCTTTCCATTTCTGCCACTTTACCTTGCTTCTATTTAAATGGCCAGCCAACCTCTCTATCTATTCGGCATTGTGTTTTGGGAGTATACACACTTATTTTTTCATACATTTGTTATTGTGAAAATTGATGGTAGATATCGTAGAATTCTAACTGAGACTGAAATGGGTGAGTCACTGTGTTGTTGAAGAGATGTTCCAATTTTTTTGCCCTGAGAGTATCTGCTTTTCATCACGACAGATTTCTCTCTCACATTCATTATTTCAAATCAAAGGCACTTCAGGGGGACGTGCTGCTGAAGAACGTTTGACCGCTGGGAATCCAGCAGTCCTGTTGAGGACCATGATTAACGCCAATCAAAACACAGGCACTTTTTTGAACGTCTGGCTAGATACAGGGTTCTAATCAAGACACGTATACACGTCTGAAGATGAGATATGGGTGACAATCATGGGGAATGCCTGGCTATAGAGTAGAAAGTTAGAAAGTTATCAGTTTATTTCCAAATAATACTGGGATTTAGGACACCAAACTCCACACAGAAAAATAGACAAGCAGTGCACCACAGTTTCACCTGCTACGCTAGTATTTTACTGTGAGCGTGTAATTCATTGTTTTTTCAACCTAACTCTCCCAATTACCTTTTATGTTATAGATCTGCAGATCTGCTGGTGATATTCCAAGTGTGTGTGTTTGGTATTGAGCTAAAACAACATTTTAGTGAATAATCAGACTGTCTGTTCCCCTTAACTGTTGTGGCAATTACATTTCATAGCAATAAATGGTAACGATGATGATGTAACAATCTGAAATAGTAAGTATTAAATATGAACTCTTTTTCCACCCTTGGACTAATGAATACAGTGACAAGATGAAGAGAAATAGTACAGGGATACGTTGCAACGTAATAATATGAGTCACAAACAGAGAGAGACTGTCACATTCCAAGCGGGCAGACACGCAGAAAAGAGGGGATGACTAGCTGTGCGTGGGGAGGGGAAGGACCCAAACGCGGAAAAGTGCACGCTCAAACAAGTGAAAAACAATAAGCCATGAATTAACATAAAACATGAGGGATATAACATGAATAATCGAAAGCCAAGGCAGCACAGAGACACAAGTAAAAAGAAAGCGTTATCGGACATGCTGGGGAAGCGAACGGGCAAAGATGCGCAAAATAAAACGGACAAGGCCACATGCAAACTCAAGCAATGACGTTTAACATCAGACATATGGTGAAAAACACGCAGGGAACATAGTAAGTAACAAACACAGGGATATGTACAGAGGAACACGATCAGGAAATCCACACCATCTAAAATCACCAAAACAACAAAACGTAGATCTGAGAATTCATCTTGTAAATTGTGAGTCTCATGTGATGTGTGTGTTGAAACTCCTCCTAGTGATGCAGTGCTGCACTTGTGACAGGAAGCTGGACCACACACACACACACACACACACACACACACACACACACACACACACACACACTAAACTTCCTCAGAATCTTGTGTCTACCAAATGTCTTGTTGTCCTACCACAGATTGGATACATGTCTACCCCCTAAACAGCACGTGTCCTCCTCAGGAGCCGTGATGGAGTGCACGTGCACATATACAGACACACAATGCTGAGATTAGTCTGGTGAGCTTTGCTTCGCCACGCACTTGCTCTGTATTTTGCAGCCTTAATTATCCCAAAAGCAGAGCCTTAATCCTGGCTGCAATTAAAACTCCAATTAGAATGGGGAAAACAATCCACTACACAGCAAGATGCACAGAACAGCAAGAGTGTCAGCTAAATGCTACAATGTCAACACGTGTCATGGTGTGCCTTTCCATGTGTGCATATGCGAGTGTGTGTGAGTGTGTGAGCGGCCGTGCGTGCTTGACAGTGACAGTGGAGGCAAGCTGCAAGAATAATTGTGGCGACTGAAAGTCATTATCTACATAATATTGGATAAATGGTGACACATTAACTTCACAAACGCTTCGATTGTGTGCAGATTTTCAGATTGTTTTTCACCATCGATTTGTGATCACACACAAAAGAGATGAAGAATCCCTTTCCATCTGTGTGCACGCACAGCATGGGAGGCGTCTGATTGGTGCGTGGTTTCACAGGCAGGGGCGGATTGAAGCCATCTCCCTGACTTTACTGTGTCCAGAAAATAAGCCAAAATGTTTCTTGCTGGCTGCTGGTGTTTGATTTAGCCTGGACAAAACTCCAGGACAAAAACACACCAAAAAGACAAAACTCACAACAACAACAACAAAAAAACAACAACTATCAAACAGTGGCAAGATGATGGACAAGTCGTTTCCAATGATTCAGCAATAGTTTGGTCTAAAGTTGAAAATGTCCAAACCAAACATTGGGGACAAATGGAAAATTTTGTTTGTAAATTTGGCTCTGTGACTTCTGCCACCAAACCAAAAGAGTAGAGATGAGATAAGTCCCATCATCAGGTCCAGGTGATACCACAGGTAGAATGGGGTCTGTTTTGTCTTCATGTCTTACTCTCTGTCTCTCTTCATCTTATTGTCTGTCTGTCTATTTCACTCCATTTATTTCACGTCCTGCCCCTGACCTCCTCTCAGTCTGTCATTCTCTCACTGCCTGTACAGGTGTCATACGCTTTCTTTGTGTTATTCTACCTGTATTTGTCTTTGTGTCCCGCCTGTGTCTTCCTCTCCTCCTTGTCTCATGCTCCCCATCCTTCTGTGTCTTTCTGTCTCACTCTCTGTCTTACTCTTCATCTGTCTCCCCGCTGTCTGTCAGCCTTGGTCCTTCTTGCACTGTGTTTGTTCATCCGTTTCTCTCTCCCATTATCTCTTTCCACCTTTACCTCACACGTTATCTTTTCTCATGCCTGTCCCTGTCCAAGCAAGATTCAAGAATTCTATTGGTCACCTCCTCATTGGGATGTGCAGAGAAATGAAAGCATCAACGCTCATGTAAATGTGTCCTCCTTCCTTCCATCTGTCTCCCTTGCCATAGAGCGTAGACGTTTGTTTCTCTCGCCTGAAATATTACCAGACCAAACAGACAAAATCTCAACAGCTCCAGCTCCAAACTCAGAGCAGCCTGCTGCAACTTCTCCTGCTGTCTCCACTCGGCCGAGCTCATCTGCAAGGAGTCAGAGGAGGAATCCCACATTATTAAGCTATGAACTAAACATAACGGCACAATGCTATCAGCTGTCAAAATCAAAGTACATCTGCTTCAAAGCCCTCTTGTTCTTATGAACCTTCATAGTTTGGGGCCAAGGAAAGTGTCTGTTTTCTATATTTATCACAGATGAAGATCAGTTTGTGCACCCACTAAGCCTGCACTGCAGTTCAATATCCTGCTGTGCATTATGGGACGAATCAGAGACCCAGAGAACAGAGAGGAACAATGAGAGGGAAATGTTAGATGTACACTTGCATTTATATGGACACGCACACACATCAATGTGCGTGCGCGCACACACACGCACACATGAGCGTGCGAGTCACTTACACATATGTAAAGATACTTCCACGCCATCCACCACATGGACACATGCAGAGAACACATGATGAGATACACCAGGGACATGCCAACGGACTACTTCAAGAGCGAAGGAGCCCCTTTTATTGCAGAAAAAAAGGGGGGAGTGGGAAAAGAATTGAAAAATTGAGAAAAAGTATAGAGTCGACCACAACTTGAGAGCTTCACACATGCCAGGGGGAAAGCGTAGCTGCTGGGGGAATGTGTCAAAGCGAGGCCCCTGTCTGAGGAGATTTAGGCCCCAGTCAGAGATGAAACAAAGCCTAACCTCAACACAGAGCCCAGCGGTCTGCTGCCTCACTCTATTTGTGTGAATGAGTGTGTGTGCGTTCAAGGGTGTGCGTCTGTTAACACATTTGTGCCTGGATATATCTGGAAAACGTCTCTGCTATGTGCCTGCGTGTGCCTGTGTGTGTGTGTCTTTGTGTGTGTCTGTGTGTGTCTGTGTGTGTGTGTGTGTGTGTGTGTGTGATACCCCACTGCACTCCCTCTCTCTGAGACCTTGGTTCTGCGGTCCAGATTTCATTAGCAGCCCTCTGGCTTCTCCTTCGCCATCTGAGTCTAATCCTTTGGCTTCCTTTGACATGCATCTGACTAATGAACGTCAATATTTTGGTTAGTGTGTTCTGGATGTAAAGACGGAGGGAATTGGTCTGGGTGAGAGGAGCAAAAGAGCGATGAAAGGAGTGTGCGCAGGTGTGGGTGTGTGCACACATCGACGCTCAATTTTATCTTAAACTGAAATTGAAGCGAATTTCCATCCACAGGTTTAATGTATAAGTTGCTTCCTCATACTTTCAGCTCATCCTCCAGTCTTGTAATTGTACTATCACAGCTGCGGTGTGTGTGTGTGTGTGTGTGTGTTGGCGCTCTCTGGAAAGTTACATTTCAATACACCTCTCAAATGTGGGCTCATTAAGGGTGGATTTTGCAGAGTTGATAGAGAAACTAATTTGAAAGAATGAAGCAGAGGCAGACTTTGAGAATTAGTGGTTACAGTACAGAATTTAATATCCGGTTTAGGTGCAACAGATGTTCGCCCCGGCACCAAGGCAAGAAGGGGAGGCTCCATCAGATGGAAAGTGCAACAAAAGAATTCATCAAGAGCTGCAAATGGAAAACTCAAACAGAGGAACATGAGACACCGACAGATTTCAGGACGTGTTGATTATGAGATCCCCCTGAGCTGTAATGCAGCCTCACGTTGGTGTCCGATTTCAATAACGTGGGACAAGAAAAACAAACTTGATTTGCATGTCATTGTACAATTCAATAAATGCCTGTGTTGAATGTCTCTCATTCTAATCTTAGTTATTTTCCTCATGTCTATCACCTTCAGACTGCGTCCATCCCTGTCTGTCTTTGACTACTGCTAAGTTCGAGGGGACATGTTGCTCTGCCCCCAGGGATCGCCCCACAGTGACTGTGACATTTTCGCTTGCAACCCAGTTGAAGATTTGGAACGATGTCAGTTGAGCCTTTGACGAGGGTTTTAGCGACCAGGGTTTTACTGCCACGCCACTTTTTTCGCTTGCTTGGCTCAACCTTCGGGGAGAACCTACAAACAAAATGAGCCAACGTGAAACAAACAGCTCCACATTTTTACCTGCCTCACGCTTATCTCCAAAGGTTCCTGAGGTGTGAAGGAAAACTAAAAGTAGCTCTGTTATCGCAGCATATGGTACTGGCAGCTGAGCGCTATTGGAGTAACAGAGAGAGAGAGGGAGAGTGCCAGAGAAGAGAGAGGAAGAGGTTCAGACAAAGTGAGGGGAAACTCTTGACACCTGTAAGTTAGAGGAGACGAGGAAATGTCTTTCCCCAGAGAAGATAAGCCCCGTATGGGTGTTCTTTAGGCTCCTCACATTTTCTCACACCTGGGAGCAATCGAGCACATCCACAGCGCTCAGTATAATGCTGTCTGGTGAAGGGCTCCGCTTGGAGTAGTTAGGGATTAAGCGTTTGCCCCAACGTCCCCAAACCTCCCTTGCGAGGAGCTCGCTGTCGTAATGAAGGAAGAAAGCATTTTACCTTTCCCAAATTCTCTCAATCACCCCAGGGATTAGGGACGCTGGCCATTTCCTCATGAGCACCATTCCTCATCTGTTTTTCTCAGGATACATGATTTGGTGAGTGTGTGAGAGCTTGAAGGGGACAAGATGGATTATGCAGAGCCTGGTAACAGCCCCCGAGACGGGGACGGAGGGACAGAGGCAGTGGACTTGCATTAACTGGTAATTGCACTGAAAGATGCGGTGTGATGGGCCAAACATGAGGAGAGGCGTTTGTCGCTTTTCAACAAATTTTGATTGTCACAATTCCACCATCACTGCGGATGTTCGCTCAGATTGGGTCTGATTGAGTTGACCCCACGTTGGATTGGGTCCGAGTATTGTTACAGGATCGTGATTGTCTTGCATTCTGTCTCAGCTCGCGTCCTTTTATCCACCTTTACTCCTGTCTGGTCGTCTGTCAGTCTGTTTCTGGACTGGTTCGGCTTTTGAAGTCTGTAGAGACACTCCAATGCAGGCAGGCAGAGCATCTAGTTATTGTTTCAAAGAATACATATTTCTCTTCAATGGTTCTGGTCCAGTGAGACACTTCTCAGTTCAAAGAAAATAGGTATGTTCTGCTCTGCCGAAATGTCAATAATGTCTCCTCTGCTACCGGTAGAACAAATGGATCAATCATGTGGTTACCAATCTAGCATTCATGAGAGAAATTGAAAAATGAATTAAATGGCTATTAAAAGCACTTAAAACTGGTTGATGGCAGCATGGAAACTATCTACTTCTTAGTAAGCCTGTAACGGTGCACTGTATTCGTACCGAAACGTACCGAAAAGACCTTCGGTACGGTACAGTGCTGTACCGAACGAATAAAGTCCATTTATTTGTTTTTATATGCAGCAATCACAGACCTAGAGACGTGCTGCGCCTGTTCTGTACCTGTCACATGTAGTTACTTAATATTCATTATTTAGTAAGAAACTCTTTCCTGATTCGTGCTCTTGTGACCGTGTAGAGGTGACGTCGCACGGCGAACCAATCAGTCGAGCCTTTCCTGCACTCTTCAAAACAGTGTTGCGAGGTCCACGCGTCTGTCGTAAAATTAACTATCTGATTTAATTTGGACATTGGCTGAAGCTAGCGACCAACCGGAGCTAGAAAATCCTCCCCTGCCGTTAAGATCACCCGTTTGGGAGCACTTTGGTTTCCCAGTGAAAACCTGCGACGGAAAAAAACAAGTGGATAAAACGAAGGTGGTATGTCGTCATTGTTTTACTAAGGTCGCCTATGTTTCGCGCAACACTTTAAACATGCTCACTCACCTGAGACGGCACCACCCAAGTGCTAAGATTACCGGGACAAGAAAGAAAGCCCCCGTAGCGCAAAGCCACGTTATCTGCGTTCAAGCATCCTTTCAATCACAATTCCGATCGGGCAACTG
>OMPJ01009479.1:0-14063 GCA_900312935.1 Carapus acus
TTATCAAAGACAAACAACTTATATCAGTGAACCAGACAAATACATCCATATTGCAAACATTGCATGTAGAAACAAAAAAGAAAAACAGAAGACGGTGACCACCAGGAAGGCATAAAACCAGTCAAAACTGAAACATGCAAAACGCTGCTAATTTAAATTGGTCTCTGTAATGGTACAAAATTGAATATATACATAAACAACTAAAATGTAGTCACAGAAATAAATCTATAACTTAATTATAAATAAATTATATTTTGTTTACAAAATAGATTACTTAATAAATAAAGATTTGCTCACAAAAAAAATAAACGTTACCTCTTTTAGGATCAAAAAAAAGAAGATTGCACTTAAAAGATTTTATAAAGATATTTTGAGAAGCTTCACGTACCCCCTGCAATACCTCCACGTACCCCCAGGGGTACGCGTACCCCCATTTGAGAGCCACTGCTGTATATTGATATCGATAACCACATCCATGACAGCTCCTTTCGCTAAATGTTAGATAGGTGGGATAAACAAATAGATAAATAATGTGCCGTCTGTAACTCTGCTGTGTTAAATGCATCCTGGTTGTTTTCTTTGGACAGCACGGCCCAGAGGATCCCCACGTCTGTCTCGGCGCACAGCGTCATGGCGCCGTCAACGTCGTTTCAGGCAGGCCTGGTACGTTTTCCCGTGTCACTCCACAAGATGGATCGTTCTGGCGGGGATCCGCCGCCAGAGGATAACGTCCTCTCTGCTGTGATTTCAGAGCGAAGAGCAGGCTTTGCAAAGGGCTCTCGAGATGTCCCTGGCCGAGTCCAGCCCCGCCGCACAGCCGGCACTCAGGTGAGATGGCGTCACCGGCGGCGTAATCTCATAAGTGCGACATTGTCTCGAGATTACTTCACCACACTCCAACAGCTGCTGCGTTTTCTGAGGCAAACCACAACCAGAAATGTGGAGGCGTTGGGAATTATATTGAGTTAGACAAGGACACAATGATCTATGTGGGGATGAGAGATTCAATCAGTCCATATATCCTGCTGGGCAAGACAATAAGAGCAACTTGTTAGCCGCCCGTAAGGAGTCACAAACCTGTCTTGTGTTTCAGTCCTCAGGAGCAGGAGGATCTGGCTCTGGCCCAGGCCCTGGCTGCCAGCGAAGAAGAATACAGACGGCAGCAGCAGAGACAACAGGTATCCGGAAAGCTTAGGCGACAGTAGCTAACACGCTAACAGGAACACATGTAGGTACATTCATCACGGCAACTTCTCTGATCTGTCTTATCTGGCTCATGATGAAATGGGAGTAATTTAAAGGACAAGATGCTCTGCTACCTTTTTGGTTTCACATTTCTACATGTCCCACACATTGTTGTTCCATGAGATGAGTGCGAGTGTATGTTGCCGACTGAGTCTCGTCTTTTTTTTCCCAGCAGCGAGAGTCAAAGCAGTCCAACTGCAGCCTCTCGTGAAGAAGCGGGAATCGAAGACCCGCATCAAGCTGCATCAGACGCCGACGCTGCATACGTAGAATGCCAATATTCATTATTGCTGATTGTAAAATGAAAGGAACACTTGGAAGTATCGATACACAAACGCCTCCTGAATTATGAGCACATACTTTCCCAGCAAGATCTGTAATTTTTACGAATGATAAGCTGTGTACATATTTTATATGCTGATCATCATACCGGTATAGCACCTCAGTAAATCTTGAATAAATTATTTCAGAGATTCACTCTGTTAGGCTTTGATTGAGTGTGTTATAAATGAATTGGTCTCGTTTCGCACCGAATTCACACTTCAACAGCTGCCAAATTACAAAGGCGTGGCAGCCATCACTCAGGTAAATCAGCGTTGTTAAGAGTTGGGCGCTGTTGTGTGGTGCTTTATTCAGTCATTACCAGTGTGGTTAGGGTTCATTTGTTGTGAAATGATCAAATTGTTGCGGGAAAGGATGGATGATTAATCAAGATTATTAATGTGACCTTTTGTTGTCACGGAACCTGTGTTTGCAGGTAGGGTGTAACGCTCAGTTTGTACAGCAGAGGGCAGCAAAGCATCGCTTCGGGGCTGAATGTGGGACGAATTGCAGGAAGGCATCTATGTATGTGCTACTCATCTCGCAAAATCTAATTAAAATCTCGCGGTGACTGTGGCCTTGGCTCAATTTATATGATAAAGAGGGCAGTGAGTTGTGAAAACTGATTGCCGGCAATTGAAATTCTGGAAACGATGCGCTGGCCAAGGCCACTGTTACAACGTTCAACAACCAATGCTACACCTGCCTGTGTAATCAAAATGGGGCTCATACTTTCAGCACAAATTGATACCGTAACGCCATTTTTTCCAACTGGAAGGTAGCAGGGATTTATACAACATCTACTTGTTAGACTGTCAACAAAGCCCGATTGCGACAATTCACAAAATAAGCGACGTTTGTGAGGTGCAGGCGATGCGAAGGCCAAATTCCAGACATTCAACGCAACGCTTCTTTAGCGCAGAGCTCTTAGACTCGTGGAGCAGATGATGAGTGCTCGATGTTGGCGGTGCCACACAGGGGATTTTACACCCACTTTCACAGAGCAGATTGCGCGCCAGCCTCTGGAGAAGCTCGTCCGTAGATGAGCTTTGTGAGGCTCCTGCCTTGGTTCTGCATGCCTGACAGCTATACTGGCAGCAAACCACCAGCACTCCACACAGACCTACAGCACCTGGCCAGAGAATACGCAATTATTCTGAATTATTCAACACAACAATCATGTTTACATTCCTCGCCGCAAAGCCCTGCAGGAATGGGGGATGGATTTGAATAAAGGTTGCAACTATTAAGGCTCAGGTGGAGGAAATAAACACAACGAGCGGCGGGCGTAAACGCTGCTTGTGGGAGGGCCGCGGCTCGGCGAGAGCTCTGTAATCACAGGCGCTTTAATTTCATCACGTTTTATATTTGCGAGCGATGTTGCGATGTGGAACGGGGAGAGAGATTGGTGTGGAAAAGGCCACAGATGAGAGTCGTTCTCTATTCTGAGAAGTGTAGCACTCTCAGAGAGACGAGAGGCGCTGGAGCACAGGCGGTCAGCGGGAGGATGTTTGTGTAGTGAAAAAATTACACATGTAGGTCGAAATTGTGACATATTCACCCTTTGTGTTGTTGTTTACTGACAGGGTGGAGGACAGTTGTGAATCTGCAGTGGCTGGTGTGAATTCAGAGCATAGAAAAACACACAAACATACTTGAAATACGCGCGAAACATGTCTTATCCAACCATTCACTCTGGTAGAACTCCAGGTACTAGATTACAGTGCGTCCTTTCCTTTTCAGAAATAAGGATTCCTCTTATCTCATGTTGGACATGATCCCAGCGCCATAGACGTCGGTCAGGGCCTGCAGGATTCTATTTCAATCGTCCATATTCTGGGTGTATCTTCTTGGCACTCTCGCAAATCCGCATAAGGAATTTAATCTCCGCTATGGAGCACACACGCACTCCAGCTGGTGCGCTATGTAAGTGATGGGGGACTCGAACATAACAGGAGCCGCACGGGGGGGTTTGTCGGCCCAGACGGGAGAGGAGAGGTCTGGAGTGGAATCATCTCAGCCGTGCTGCGTCGCACAACCTACACATCGTGTCGAGTCGAGTTATATTTCGATGTATATCGAATATCGATTAGCTTCTCGCACGAGTCCTTTGTCATCGATGGGCGCGGTCCAGATGGAGTGTGGATGGAGAGAAAAGTGAACGCGGGATTTGTTCCGTTTCGCCCACATGCTCTTATCTGTGATTTTCATTTTGCCTCTGCCAATCAAAAAGCCCGGCGACGCCGAGGGACACGATTTAATGGCACATAATGATCAATAAAATACGAGTTCAATCCAGGCACAATCAACCCAGGCTTTTAGCACGTCCAACTGAAAGATACTGAGGACATTTTTCATTCACTATTTGTCGCGTTTCTGCTAGGGCAAAATGTGGAATATGAATTTTCACTCCTGCAAAGCCGACGGAGGCTCACGTGATCACACTGGATGGATGTTTTTCTCCATTCAATGAATGCAGGACAAAAAGTACTGAGTGTGTGCGGGATTTGTTAGTTCCTATTACAGCAGTAATAAGCAGCAAAGCTCCCAATGGTGATAATGTGATTGCAATACTATCACACTGATGTGATACGCTGTATAGTAGTTGAGTCACAGCAAGCAAAGAGGGAACATGTTTTTAATTTAACTGTTTTCAAAAGTTAGCTTGTTAGCGTGTTAGCTGCAGCAGGTCAGTCATTTATTCCTCAGTGGCACTGCCACAGATTCCATTATAATTGTAGAAATGTTGCTACCCGCAAGGTGAACCATTGTGAAACCTGTGATGGGAATTGTCTGCAGATATTGGACCATCGCTTGTGAGTATAAGGCCCTGGGACAGACTTGTGCAGATAATAGGAGATATTATTCTTGTTTTTGTACCTGTTTTTCACTAAAAGTCCAAACTGACTTCTAGCTTCACCAACAGCAACACAACTGTTACGCACAACGTGAAGAGAAACTAATAACAAACACGCTGATGTGTGACCATGTTCAAACACCCATTGTTTTTAAGCGCAATTAAGTCTGCGTATGTGTGTGTGTGTGTTTGTTTGCTTCTCTACCAAAATCACGCTGCTGATTTAACAGTTGCTTCCCCCTTTCTAGATTTATATCCCAACATTATACGTGACTGAAAATTAAGACGTGGCACGGCGGGGACGCGTGCATGCTGTTGCCATGGCGACTGCTCCCCGTTGTTACAATAGTTCATCCTCCTGCCGGTGTCTGATTTGCTCCTCTCTCTCGGCCCCTCATCCGGAGGTGGCGCGTCAGATGATGGTGTCTCCTTGGGTCAAAGAAATTCCTCCCAAGGACTCTGAGGTGTGGGAGGAGAATGGCGGAGCTGAGAGCGGCCAGGTGAAGGCCGCGGCAGTGAAATATGTCTATTCACAAAGTGCTTGTGCTGCTATTGTTGTCGTTGTTGTCGTGCGTTTCTGTGCCCAGTGTGAGAGTACGGTCAACCTGTGAGCTCATCAGGCCAACATTTGCATTTTACGGATTAGTTGTGATGCAAAAACACACAAATTATGCAAGCAAGAGCTACAATAAGTCAGTTTTCGCTCAGTTCAAAAGTTCTGGGTTGAAAACCTGCACAGATGCTGTTTTCCAGGGGTGCTGCACTGCGTTTCGGGCAATCTGTCAGCTCACGCTGTTCCTCCTCGGCAGCTGTGCGGGTCTGAAAAATGCATAGAAAATAGTCCCAAAGTCTGTGGAACATCTGAGACAAACAGCCTCATTCAAACTAGGTTCAAATCCGCAGTAAAGTGTCGGTATAGTTTAGCAATCATAGTTTTTTTTTTTCCGGCCCACAGATGAAACGCCACTCAAATCAAACTGCTTCATGGATACAGAATCGGACTTTACTGACAGAGGAGCTGTGTGTTTTCTGTGTGTGTGTGTCCTGCAAAGCTTTCCTCACTTTGATTATTTATCCTCTCCCGTTTACTCTGTCACCGACACAGAGACGCAGACCGACACGGACTTTGCTGCTCTGAGATTGTCGCCCATCTGTTGTCATCGCCCGCATTAGTTTTCAAGTGTTTCTCAAGCCCGACGCATGATTCCGTCTCTTTGCAATTGATTATGCTGCCTTTGCCGCAGGGATTGGAGGTGACGCCGAGGACGGGATGAGTTCTGCACAGGCGGAGATCAGGCTGTCTGCCTGAAAACACGCGCAGCTGAAGCGGCCTAGCGTGGGAGGCCCGAGAACTGGCTGTGAAAGAAGAATTACACAGTCTGATGGCTTCTCTCATTCAAGATCAGATCACATTTTATATTAATGCCCCCCAGAATCAGACTGCTCAGTCGCCGAGTGAATCCATATTATCTCATTTTAGCAGAAAGTGACAGTGAATGTCAATAAAGCTGTCCGAGGTGAGAATTTGCTTCAGATTCTCCTTCTAAGCCTTCGGTGGGCAAACTACGGCCCAGGGGCCACACCAGGCCCGATGCTACATTTAATCTGGCCCATCAACATTGATACAGAATTCACAATTTTGACTGCATTCAAAACATCAAACATCAAAAACTACAACAATAAAACTAACACTAGACTTTGATGCACAGGGTAGATGGGCGGACAACAAAACTGGTCCCATAAAAAGGTAAATAGTGTAGCATCTTAATGTTTTTTTTTCAGTTTCTGTTTGATATGTCTGCACCTCGTCGCCTGTCTGTCAAAATTTAAAAGTCAATGTGGTTTGGAGAGGACAAAGCAAAAAAAAACCAAAAACTTTGAGATGACACTCAAGCTGCAGATAACATTCAGCAGGGGGATACAAGCACATTACGGGGCCTTCACCCAAAATGGCTGATGACCCCACTAACGAGCAAACCTAATGGAGGTGTGCAACATTAGCCGCAGAAACCGATTTTCTCCTGCACTCCTGTGGCAGCCAGGGGGACAATAACGCATCCTGAAGAGCAAACGCTGACGCACCGGCAGCTCCAGCTCCAGCTCCATCGCTACATGGAGTGTTACTTTGCAATTAGGCAGCGTTTCAGTGCCGTGAAGAGTTTTGCATTGAAATCATACACGGTTGCGCTTTGGATGGGTTCACTCGTCCCAAAATACAGCGTAGAGGCTACGAGATGGCCCACGTGGGCCCTCTGAGCATGGAGAATGTTATTATCAGCTGACTCACTGATTATTCTTCATGTTTTTTCTGAGCGATTTGAATATTATTATTCATAGGTGAAGGTTTCCAGTGATTCAGCGTTGATGAATTTTCTTGGGTGCCGTTGTGAGCTACGAGAGAGTTTGGATTTCATTTGCTGACGTTTATTTGTAATACATGGTGCTCTCTAAGAAATGTGATGGACAAATAAGTAAACATTTTGTCGTATGTTGATGCCAGAGTTGTCAGTTGGCGCTCAGACTTTGGTCTCCCTTGGAGACATCAGTTTGAATCTGGCGTCTCAAGGAGACATTTGAGGTCATCACTCTCTCAAAGTGTGTTGCGTTAATGTTCAGGACTTGACGAGGACAGTGGACCCCATGTCCTACCGACTCTGCTGCACCTGAAAAAAAGGAATACAATGAAAATACTGCAATCGGCCAGGGCCAATACACAGTGTAGTCACGAAAAATGATCACAGAAGATGTTTCTACGGCCGAATAGCGTCGAACAAGTGACTTTTATTGCAGTTTTATTACTGCTCTGAGTGCCTTAATAATACTATGATGAAAGCAGCAGGGGCACTTATTATGCCGGTGATCACATCTCTCCGGTCCTTCATCAGAAATTCGGCTGCATAATGTAGTTCTTTTTTTATCAATATTCACTCGAGCAGGATTGGATCTTAATCCAATGTCCACTTAAATTTTGTCGGCGGAGCTCAGCCGCGCTTCCTCCTCAAACACCTGCTGTTCCTGTCTTGGGCGCGAGGGGGCGCCGTCACGCAGTCTCACGGTGTGACAACCAATTAACTGAAAGTTTCTGCGAACAAAATCCAGCCTCCGAATCTTGAAAGGAAAAAGGGAGAATGAGGCAAAAAGGACAATTAAATGGGGTCTACTGGAAGACGATGGAATTGCGGCGATTTAGGAAGAAAAGAAGAAAGGAGGAAACTATCCGTAAAAAAAGCCGTCACCATCTTCGGTGCCCACATGGCTAATTAGCAGCTAGCTAAGTCAAATGTAAAGTGGTGCTCAGTTGATAAAAGGGAGGTTTGACATCTTGGTTTTCCCGCCCGCCCGTGGAGCTGTTAAAATGTTCTTCCAACATGGAGACAAGCACCTGGCCGAAGGTAAGACAATTTAGCATCTTGGCTGAGTAATAGTTGTGAAAATGAATCCATCAAGATGGCAGCCGTGCTGACTCACGGCGTCTGCGTGTGTGTACGTGCGATTAGTTTTGGTTTATTTGGGCTGGATGCTGACCAAGGCCTGACCACACACAGGTGGCACCGGGCGATGGGATGGTTTGGATGAGAGATTTTGCAGGTAATTCTGCCTAATATACTGAGATGATGGTGGAGTAGCTGGCGAGCGCCTCCTACTGTATGCAGGGTTTAGACAACATCACCTGGAACAGGTTGGTCTCTCGGAGAAGGAGAATATTATTCTCTATATTTCATGGCAATTTCATATCCAGTCATATCCAGTGGACGGTTGTGTGTGGTGTGTGATTGTAATCAATTTCATACATTGGAGTACTTAAGTAAATCATCAGATCAATGGACATATTTGACTGAAATGCAGGCAGTGATGCATTTGTCTCTCTCTCTCTGTGTGTATGTGTGTGATGGTGATAATTGGGGTGTGTGATGTGTAATTGTAATCAATTTTATACATTGGAGTGGTTCAAGTAAATCATCAGATCAATGGACATATTTGATTGTGATGCAGGCAGTGACGCATGTGTGTCTCTGTGTGTGTATGTGTGTATAAGTGATAAAAGGGGTTGTGGTTTGATTCAGACGATGCTCCGGTTAATGACAAATGGTGTGATCTTTAAAATGTGCAGTTGTGCGGTGTACACATGTGCTCTGTGTGTATATCCTTGGCTGTAGCTATGGAACGGTGTGAAGGAGAACCTGGTGCAGCATTTTCCCAATGTGAGCCTGAAAATGTTCCAATATTTGTTGTAATGGTGGTTCTGAAACTGAATTATTTTTTCTCAGCGCTGTGAGTACGAATGATGAGCTGGAATTAATGGTGCCCCAGGTTGCACCAGGTTTTTGTGATGCTGCTGAGGTGCATTAGCCTCCCTCTCAAGCCGCTTCGGCCTCTCATCTGCAGTCACATCAACTTTTATCTGATTCTGTGCTTTCGCACCAAGCTTTACTACTCGTATGTCTAGGTGCCAAAAGCTCCTTCGAGGCCCCTGCCAAGCGTTACTCTTTAAGAACACATTTAGGCAGTAACTGATGTAAGTGTGCGTACCGGAAACTTTGTCAAAATCACATTGCACCGCAAAATGTTATTAATCAGCATTGCACATCTCATCTGTTGCTTTTAAAATCCATTATTCATTGCTTTTTTGTGCCTTGTGGTGGTGCTCAAACAGCCCTATTGATGTCTTTCCAAATCCCAACGTCACAAAATCCATATTGTTTCCTTGCTTAACAAAGACTTGTTTTGTTGGAGAGGAGATGGCGAGCAAGTCCCGGATGTACGTTTGTACTCTCCTATTATTCTGTTTGTGGAGTGGTTGCATAACTCGTGCGCTAAGGGAGGCAATGAAAAATACATTTTCTCCTCTTTCGATTCCCAAACTCCCTGATTGTCAAAACAGTCGCATGACTCACTGGCATTGCATCTTCACTCCTCAGGAAGATTATGAATCACGAAAGATAAGAATCTCAAGAAAGAGTCGGTATTTGCAGATATCTAAAGCCATATTGACTAAATATTAGGAATGTTAGATATTGGCTTTTTTGCCGATATCCGATATGCCGATATTGTCCAACTCTCAATTTACCGATACCGATAACGACCGATACCGATATGTGCACCGATAAACGCTTCAGGAGCGCATAGGCACTATTTCGGCGTAACACACGCATTATTGTATTTTTATCAATTTTTCCTTTTTCGGTTTTAAAGCCAAACAATCCGATACCGATATTACATTTTTATGCTAATATCGGTCCGATAATATCGGTGGGCCGATATTGTCGGACATCTCCACACAATTTATGTCAGACCAGTGGTCTGATATACAGAAAGTTAGAATTTTGCACCAACACATCTTTAGATTTGCGCTTCATTTCATCAACAAGGATTTCCCAGAACTGAATTTCTTAAAAATATTCCTAACTAAAACAGGGAAGAGACAACAAACTGGACTGAAAACAGCCTCATGAAGGCATTGTAGCAGCTGTAATTGCTTCCCATCACATGAGAAAGTTCCTGACGCTGTTGACATTTGTTGAATATATTTACAAAATGATTTATTATGGTATTACTGTGCTGAGGCGCGTGTTCTGACTGGGTCTGTGTCATTCTGTCATGATTTTCCCTCTTTAAAAGGGTAAAACAGCCCTTTTGTTCATCTATTTTTTCTTGGTTCATGGCGCACTGCGGCGTGGAGGGAAACCAAAACAATGAAACAAAGGACGAGTGAGAGGCAACGTGCTGATTGGCGCACCGAAAATATTCCATTAGCTTTTTCAGAAATTTCGCCTGGTGCCCTCGGGCAAGGCGTGGGTTTCGTCCCTCTCTCTCTTCGCGGCGATCCAGCATTTTCACGTCGCAGCAGCGAATGAGCTCACAACTCATGTGCACGCTGCTCATTTCCTCCTCCGGCTATTACAACTATTCATCTTCTGCAGGGACGCCGCGCTGCCTCAGCTGGCAGACACACAATGGACACACACACACACACACACCCACACACACACACACGCTAATTGATTTCTACAGCCTCTCTTAAAGGTGGCAAATTTGGAGGATAATGATGGTATTGGTATGTGTGTCACATGGCTTTGTGCGTGGTCGGTTCGTTGGGGGAGTTGATGCCTCATCAGCTGTCGCCATCATTTTTTTCTCTAAAATACCCAAAGAAACCCAATTCAGAATCAGAAATACTCCTCCAAATTGCCTGAAAATGTTAACCGTATTTTGTGAGCTGTAAATTTCTCTTGAGTACTGTTGCACCATCCCAAAAAACTGGGGATGTCCGATATTGGCTTTTTTGCCGATATCCGATATGCCGATATTGTCCAACTCTCAATTTACCGATACCGATAACAGCCGATACCGATATGTGCGCCTGTAAACACTTCAGGAGCGCATAGGCACTATTTCAGTGTACGCAAGCATTATTGTATTTTTATATTTATTTTATCGGCCCACCGATATTATCGGACCGATATTGGCATAAGAATGTAATATCGGTATCGGATTTTTTGGCTTTAAAACCGATATAATAAAAACCGATAAAAATAAAGTAATGCTTGCGTTACACCGAAATACTGCCGATGCGCTCCTGAAGCGTTTACCGGCGCACAAATCGGTATCGGTGAATTGGGAGTTGGGCAATATCGGCATATCGGATATCGGCAAAAAAGCCAATATCGGACATCCCTAATTTTTATCGATATTTATTGTATCGGTTTTGGAGCAAAAAAATCTGATACCGATATTACATTTTTATGCTAATATCGACATATATCTAATATCGACATCTCTACTCTTGAGTATAAGTTGCACCATCCAAAAAAATTCATAATATTGAAGAAAAAAAAGGAAGAAAAAAACACGTGTCGCACCGTACTATACGTCACATTATTATTATTTTTTTTTTGGCAAATCTATTTTACAGAATTAGAGACCATGAACAGACATTTCATCTTGAAAGGCAAGTTAAGATAACAACAACAAGGTAGAGAAAAACAGGCTGAATAGACGTACAGCATGCAAACATAACACGCTGATGGTTATTCAGCTACATGAAGCATAGACAACCAACTCAATATGTGTCTGGTATATTAATGCAACAGTTATTCAGATAAGTAAAGCATGAAAAGCAAGCTAACAAGTTTATCAAACCCTCAATCTCACTCCAAATCACTAAATCTCGGTGTTGCTTCTGAACAATTCTGTCAGGAACGGAGGCAGACGAAGCGCCTCTTCCTCTTCAGTGTGGAGGATGAAATTATATATTTCAGTAATTTCTAGAGCTGTCCGATAGTATTGGCCCACCGATGTTATCGGCCCGATATTGGCATAAAAATGTAATATCGGTATCGGATTTTTTGGCTTTAAAACCGATGAAATAAAAACCGATAGAAATAAAATAATGCTTGCGTTACACCAAAATAGTGCCTATGCGCTCCTGAAGCGTTTACCGGCGCTCATATCGGTATCGGTAAATTGAGAGTTGGACAATATCGGCATGTCGGATATCGGCAAAAAAGCCAATATCGGACATCCCTAGTAATTTCACATACAAATCGCATCTGAGTACAAGTCGCACCCCTGGCCAAAGTAGGAAAAAAAGTGTGACTTATTCCCCGGAAAATACCGTAAAACTCACTGTAGTTTCTATGCTGTCAATACTCGTCATCTACATCTGAGATGTTTTCTTAAGTGTGACTGTCATGGGATCCCAGCGGCTCTTCACTCTCGTCTCTTCAGCACATCTGCTCTGTTGCGGCTCCCGGTGGGCTCTCGGTGGACGAAATCCTGAATGCCGATTGCTCTGATCGGCGAGGGGTTGACGTCCCACACGCTCGTCCTCTCCCGTCCATCTTTGAACCCGGCTTGCCCGCAGCCCTTGTTTGATGTGGGTTCTCGCGTCTGCCGTCAGAGGATTCGGCAACTCGGCTCGTTCGGGTTGGAAATCAATCCCGCGTATCCGTCCCATCCATCTGGGGGTTGCCATGGAAACGTCCACATGAAACAACACCCGGAGGTATTTCCAAATGTTAATTTGCCTCACGCCGCTACCGAAATCCATCAACGTCCGGCGCGTCGGCCATGTTTCTCGCTTTCTGGCGAAAGCCAAGGTAGGTAAATAAAGGCAGGCCGCTCTGTGCGGCGGGGTGCTAATTTTTACTGTCTTTGAACTGTGCGGCGTAAATCAGCCTGCGTGACCTTTCGTGCTCCTGGTTTGAGACTTCTTCACACTCACCTTGTGCCCGTCACTCTGCACCGTGTTTGTCCTGCCACAGGTAGACATGTTGTTTTTGTTTGGCTCCCTATTTGCGGCTCCTCCTTTTGACGGATGGCGGCTGTCAGCAGCCCAGACAGCGTGTCAGAGTTTATCTCCATAACACGGGCAGACGTTGGCTTAGCCCTTCAAAACGCTTGTAAAGGTGCTTTTCTCTGCAGATATCGACCGTAAATCTGATCTCACCGCCGCCAGGAAAACGCGGATGACTCTCACGGGGCTTCGCATCTGGGCGGCATTCAGTAAAGCCAAAGTATTCTATGGCGCAGCAGCAGCAGCAGCAGCGAGACCTTCAGAATTCATTTGTGGCCTTTTTTTCCTTTTCCCTATTTTAGTTTTTTGCTGCCTAACAAAAGCAGGATGACTCAGCTGGCGGCGGACCGTTGATGTTGTTAGCGAGATACAATGCTCACCTGGTCAGAGCTTAAAAAGGTCGGCTCGCCCCGCTGCTTTCCTTGGTGCCGCTCTGCTTGGAGGGCATTCTGGTTCTGCTCTTATTATTCTAATGGCTGTAGCACACACTCCTTTGCTCTGCTGTCGGTGCACACGCTCGTTTTCTGGTTGCTCTTGTATGGTCAAGCGAAAGATGGTTTGAAATCGTTGAAACGCGATACGGAACTTGAGAATTAGTTTCTCCTCGACAGAATCGCTCAACAGTGTTAAGTCACATGGATTCAACAGACAAATATATCGGTGGGCCGATATTATCGGACATCTCTAGTTCCAGAATAATGCAGTTTGGTCTCGGTTCAACACTTGTCAACATATCCTTCCTCCGAACACCCACAGCTAAACATATCCTTCTGCCGCCTTAACGTCCACTTTAGATGTTTCTTCATGCCTCATAACCTAGTGAATGTTGGTTCTCTTCTATAGGTTCTCAAACCACCCTTGACGAGCCTTGAATGGTTCTTCCAATGCTGAAATTCCTGTTTCTTGTAGTTTCAAGTGGTCCTAGATGATGCCAACAGTCATCGATGGTGTGTATTCATGTTAGCGCCAACTAGCGCTGGGATCCCCAAGCACCACTGCTAACTTGGATTTTCGCACGTATCCCAAACAAAGATGTTGACTAAGAGATGGCTTGTATCTCGAGAAAATCTAATGTTGAGTTGCTTTTATGCCAAGGAGATGGAGACCATCGTCGGTGGAGACCATTAATCAAAGAGGCTCAGGCTGCTGTCCTCTCTTGTCCCCTCCCATGAGAAACTTCCATGTTTGGATCAATGCAAACACAAAGGCCACACCTCGAGCTGGCTGCCTGTCAGCGAGCGTGTACGTGCGCATTCATGGCAAGTCTCATTACGTATCGGCAAGGGTGAATGGACGAGTCCTGCAACTTCCCTCTGCTCCTCCGTCGTTCTGTAACTCCACCCT
>OMPJ01009485.1:3650-16290 GCA_900312935.1 Carapus acus
AGCCCCCCCACCCCACTCATAAGGAACCCCCACCACTCATATGCCGGGGACCTTTTTCTTCTGTAAATACTTGCCCTCTTTGCGTTATCCTTCTTCTGTGTGTGCATGCCCCCTCACCGTGCCTGTTATGACCATTTTGAATTCCAGGTAGACATTAACAACATAAGGCAGATACAGAGATACTTCATACTGTCCTTGCGTGAAAACATTGAAAATTTGGTGTTCTAAAAATCTTAAAGCGAGTGTAGCGAGCCCAGAGAATGTGAAAATATATACAGCATGAATGTGAGAAGTATCTTTGAAGAGTTACTCTGCAGCACTCCAAATTGTTAATTCAATCTCACAATTCCTCTCTCCTCTCTCTGGATCTGATCTTGAAAATAAGTTCCTAAGAGTAACCTAAATCATTTTTAGTCATTTACGGTAGTTGAGAAAGACTGACTAAGAAATCCAGGATTGTGGTATCAGAAATATTGGAGTTTAGCCTCCACACAATGCAAACACACGCACACACACACACACACACACACACTGTTTCCTTTTCCTGAGTTCCCTCTTTTCCATATTATTGTTTTGTTAAAAACAACGAAAAACACTTTAGTCTAGTGTGGTAAAACCTAAGGGAAAAGGTTTTCAAAACATGAAGAGACACCATCACTGCGACAGTGAGTGTTCTTGTGTATGTTTACACAAAGTGCCATTGTACACTCACCGGCCACTTTATTAGGTACACCATGCTAGTAACGGGTTGGACCCCCTTTTGCCTTCAGAGCTGCCTCAATTCTTCGTGGCGTAGATTCACCAAGGTGCTGGAAGCATTCCTCAGAGAGTTTGGTCCATATTGACATGATGGCATCACACAGTTGCCGCAGATTTGTCGGCTGCACATCCATGATGCGAATCTCCCGTTCCACCACATCCCAAAGATGCTCTATTGGATTGAGATCTGGTGACTGTGGAGGCCATTTGAGTACAGTGAACTCATTGTCATGTTCAAGAAACCAGTCTGTCAAGGGAATTTCATTGAGGCTGGCCAATGAAGCTCTGCAGCCAGCGCAGAATGGATATGGCAACACAAACAAACACAATCTCTCACTCACACAAATACACACACGCACGCACGCACGCACGCACGCACGCACACACAATAGGCATAGGAGGGCAAAAGAGAAAGTGATGGAGTCAGGAGAGGGAGACAGCGAAGAGGGATTAATGGCAACGTAAGTCAGAGGCAAACCATGGACAAAGAGGCTTAACACTGTAAGTAAACATAGTAAGCCCTTACAACTGTACATACTCAATGATTATGCTCTGAAGAGAAACATGGAAACATGTACACTATGCTAATGTATTCTTATGGTGTCCTTCTGGACAAGAACAGATCTTGAGTAAGAAATGCTGTACTTTAAAAAGCTAAATATCATTGCTTTACTCATTTAAAGCTTTGCTAACTTCACTTGTTTACTAATGCAACCTCTGTATTGTGCCAAACAAACCACTAGGCCCTGGGCACATACATAGCAAAAGAAATGAAGAGGAGATGCTAACAACCTGAGCAAAATTGAAACCATAACACAAATGTTGGCAAGTCAATGCATTCTGGCCGATCATTGCTGCAAATAATGACACCTCTCCCATGACATGCCAGAGCAGTCCATGACTTTGGTTTTTCAATTTTTCAATACAACAATTGAACAGACACAATGCAATTTTTTTCTTGTTCCAACATGGAGTTCAGCTCCAAGATAAGAGAGGTGAGGTGGAGTAAATGCTGCACAGAGAGTTTGTGAATTTGCTCAGACACTTGAAAAACTTGTGGGAACATTGCGACTAAGTAGTTCTTGCAACAGCAACTCAAAATCAAATGTTGTATTCAACATAACTGGTAAGTCAAGTAAAGTTAAGTCCATGTAATTTGTATAGCACCAAATCTCAACAGAGGTGATCTCAAGGCGCCTTACAAAATGGAGCAGGTAAAGCTCCTAAATATGTTAACAGTCAAGGTCTATTGGATGGACACAAAGGGACCCAACATATCCACCATTACCAACAGTGGCGATGAAAAACTTCCTATAAAAGGAAGAGACCTCGGGTACGCCAGGCTGCAGGTGGGCGGCCAACTGGCTTGACCATTTGGGTTGAAAGAAAGAGGGAAGGAGAGAGAGACAGAAAAGGAAACAGAGATAGACAGAGACAGGTGTAGGGATGCGCAGGTGTAGGGATGCACAGCAGCAGGAGAAGGACCCGGATGTTTGGAGGTCCATCATCACTGGTGGTGTTCTAGCAGCTGGCTGCAGGTTAATTAAGCACGAGACAAAACTCTCATTTATAAGACAGAGATGCAGGTAAGGGATGGATGCAAGTGAGGCAGAGAGATAGAGGAGATAGAGGAAGAGGAGGAGAGAAAAGCTCAGCGCATCGTCAAACTCTGGCCACATGGTTTTGTCTAAATATAAGCTTTATTGAAAAGGAAGGTTTTTAGCCCAAATAATATTCAGGTCAATGTGATTCTTAAATTTGTGATAATTTGAACACCAAAAACATATTCATAGAGATGAGTGGAGAGAGAAACTACTAAGTGAAATTCTGGTACTACCAAGTGCAATATTGTTGACCGGGCATAATCAACTAAAAGTTTACTGCTGCTTCTTCAGTAGCAATGTTTTCAAAGTTGTAGGACTGCAAATACAGTTCAAACTAAATGTAAAAATAACCGGATAAGAATCTGACACTCCTTAGCAGAGTTCTCCAATGGGGTAACGGGGGGTGTGTCGCCAAACAAATCAAACTTCCTCAAAAGCTTAGTTATTACCCCTACTCTGTTACACATTTGATGGTACCCCTCTGCTGATAAAAGAAAAACCAAGAGTGCTCGCTAAAATCACTTAAAACTGACAAAAGTAATGAAAATTAAAATGACAGAAAATTAACCAATGAAAATCAGACATTGCTGTGGATTTGTGGTTTAGAATCTTGCCAAATACACTGATGAAACATGCCTGGACAAAAATTATGGTTATCTTTAAAAAAAGATTAAAAGAAATTTGACTACGGTGATATAATAAACTAGGGAGTGTCTTCTAAATGTGTCCTCAAGCTTACAAAATTTCAGTCAAAAATTCGGTCAGCCAATTTAAAGGCTGTCAAGTTGTCACTATGCTGCTTGCTGACATGGTGTTTACCACACAAAAAGTAGACCACAGGAAGCAAGGGACAGAGTAGTCTGGGGGGAGAAGAGAGACAATTCATGACAAAAATGTTGAAAGTAAAGGCTACATGACCATTTCAGAGCAGTCTGATGTTCCTGTGACAAAAAATGCACATATTATTCAGAAATTTTAGGTCCATGGGTATGAAAACATGAAGGAAATGGATGACAAACTGAACTCCAATACTCCAATATCAACTCCAATATCAACATACATACTGGGCATGTCAGATAGCACCATTGGATGTTATTTGAGCCAGAGTGGATTTCATCTGAGACGACCAGGGACATCACTGCTAAAAGCAAATCATAAAAAAGTGAGACTGGGATTTGTGTATTGACGAGCATCAAAGCCCTGTGTCCCCACATATGCACGTAATCTATCTATCTATCTATCTATCTATCTATCTATCTATCTATCTATCTATCCATCCGTCCGTCCGTCCGTCCGTCCATCCATCCAACCATCCAACCACCCACCCACCCACTTATCCATCCATCCAATTCAGTCTCTGTCTCGTCTGCCTGCACATGTGAGGTCCTTTCCCTCTCCCCTGACTGCTCTCCCTCTGGGAGAATGTGGAAAATGCACACTCATACCCAAAACTAGCGTATGCCATTGACAAACCATCCACCTGCAGCTGTAAAGTGGCATTATGAATGACACGGCAAATGCAATTAGAGATACACCAACTAGACGCTGACTGAGGAGAGAAGACCAAGATCTGAGAAACAACACAAATGATGTTGAGGGCCAATTCCCAGTATCTAAGGCTTTCTTTGCCACCCTGTGTGTGTGTCTTGTACAGCGACAAGCCATCTACATTGAAAGTTACTCCTGCTACCTAATATGAACTTAGAATGACAGGACACGAACGTAGATGCTGAATTGGTAAGACTCCTTCACCTGTTCTGATTTTTCAAGTGCCAGTGTCTGTAGTCATCAAATGACTGCAGTTCTGGCATGCCAGAGCCTAACATCAGGGAGAACAAGCTGATGCACAGGTGAGCATGTTGCCGAAAATAGGCTTTGTAACACATATCCTGGAATCTGGAAGAGATAGAAAAAAATTATATCGACATCAAACACATACAATAAAGGTGATAAGAAGGTGAAAAGATGGCTAAAGATGCATAACCTCTCAAACTCTTTGGTCTTTGTGCATTCCTGGGATCCTTTGCTGGTGACTATGAGGAAATCCTGAGTGTGTACAAAGGAGACCCTCTTTTATAGCCAAATTTCTTCCTCTTATGATCCAGGAAATGGCCATACTCTATGTGAAATAACTGGAAAAGAGATGAGAGCCGAAGCAAAATCAGCAATCACAATAGGTAGACATAAGATTATGAGATTTCTGTCACCTGTAACTGACAGTTATGACTGCAAAAAAAGCTAAGTTCTGTTTTAATGACAGATTCGACAAAGAATATGCTTCATTATGTCTGACAAATGTAATGAAACGTACCTACCAACCTACATTCCCGAGAATCGAATGTATTCAAAATGTAACCAACAATACAGTATATACCTTATACAAAAATAGTATAGAACATAAATTCATGTGAAAGTGTTTGAGCCCTTATCTTGTTAACTGCAAGTCAAGGATGTGTGTATGTACATTAAGTTACAGACCATTAAGTTAAGACCATTATGTTGCTGATATGCCTGTCACCAATGCTAAGAAGAAATGTCGCAACACAGTAGCCAGCACAGGACCTTGTAAACAGATCCGCAGCCAAGCCATACCTGCGTACATAAAAACAAGCTACGATTACTTTAGAGGCCACAAATGTGAAAAATAAAATGAAAGAGTTGGTGCAAATTTCAGTCAGAAAATCATGTCAATAGTGTATGTGTGAGTACATACAGTATGTCATACACACACACATACAAGCAGCCCAGAAACACTCACATAATCAATTACAGTGTAACTTTTGCTGTTCAAGTATAGATATGAATGCATAACTCACATCTCGCCTTTATTCTTATCTCTGAGCCACTGATGTAGTGTGTTGGAGTTGAATTGCAGTGCTTCTTTCAAATCACCTTTACACTGAATCTGCATGATGGTGAGGGAGCTGCGAACCACCTCAATGAGACCCACAAAGTCTCTTAAGACAAGCAGCTGTAAGGCAGCATACTGGAGAGAGACGCTGGATTTGCAGATCAAAACTGGCTTTTTGTGTACAGCAAAAAAAAACCACAGTGCCACAAGTACAAAATGAGGCAGGTGGACTGGGACAGATGCAATGACGTCAAACATTCAGGTCATGCCGCAAGTCCAGTCTCGCCATAATTTTTATGATTTGCTGAGTCAGCATTTCCTGACGCAGGTCTGTCACACACAGACACACGCAATTGTTTTGATTAATCAATGAAATTGATGCAATTAACACAATTTTGTTTTTCGCCTTTGCGTGTTTGTGGAGAGAAAATACTTCAGAAGCTACCGTTATGGTTCAACAGTACATGTGCCATCACTTACCATTGCTATTTTCAGAACATGTTGTTTGTTCTGGTAACCTATGTGGTCCCGGCAGATGACCAGGGCTTAATGTCACTGCACAAGAGGTTGTGGGCAAAGCACTTACCTCAACCTCTTGCTCTTGACCCTCAGGATGACGTTGAGGCTCACATCGCACCAAGCGCCCCTTTTTGCGGGAAAGCGGGCATGCTTTTAGAAGAGGTGCTAACTTGTACCTCCAATGATTGATCAGCCAAATGAGCGCTTGTTTGTGCCACAACACTGAGAGCTGCAGACTGCATATGCCTACAAGAGGAAACACTGCTTCATATGTGGAAAATGTACATGACTACCACAAATACCTCTACCATATTTGTTGTAGTCTGCTCATGCACCAACACTGATCTGAAATCTGTGTTAAATTTGTTGACGGAAGAATATGGTTAAACCCACTGACAACATCTATTTCATGTCTGTCCGTCCTGGAAGAGGGATCCCTCCTCTGTTGCTCTCCCTGAGGTTTCTTCCTTTTTCTCCCTGTTAAAGGTTTTTTTGGGGAGTTTTTCCTTATTCAACGCGAGGGTCTAAGGACAGAGGATGTTGTATTGCTGTACAGACTGTAAAGCCATCTGGGGCAAATTGTAAATTGTGAGAATGGGCTATACAAATAAAAAGCCACTTGACTTGACAACACTTTCCCCCCCAAAACATCCAGATAGAAATGTATAGAGGAAGATAATAGAAATGGGTAAATATATTTATCGATCACTACTAATTAATCATTCATCAAATCTCACTTCATTCTCACCATGATTGCATCAGTTTCCTCCGTCATTCCTCTTTACATCCTCTCCATCACTCTGCCTGTAGTTCATCATGATTAGCATTTGAGATGAATTGTATGTCGTTGAGATGGTTGGAGTGGCTGCAGCCTACACACTTTGAATATTGCCAATGGTGTTTTTTTTTACGGTCTCACTGAAGCGCAGTCAGGGTTTTACTCCAACAAATATTAGGATCGATATGGAAAATGCAGCACTGACCCCTCAAAGTGAGCATCACAGCCATCGACATAGTTGTCAAGGTACACCTGGGCACTGTGATCCTTTACCTATATAGCCATGTAACTGCAAGTAATATTGCTACTGCTGTTCACCAACAAAAACAAACACAAACTAACAAAGGAGAAGAGGAGGGAAGGGGGAGCTTTATACACAAATGCAACTTTGTAACATCAGTACTCTACCTCTGGGATATGAAAATCATTGACACAGTGGGCCAAAATCAAAAACTTGCACATCTTGGGCTGAACTTGATAGTTATTGAAAAAGTATGGCTGTGGTTACTGAAAAAAGTGTTATAGTTCCTTCTCAAGGCAGTCCCTATGACTTCTGAGCAGTTGTCTGACCAGTGCTTTGAGAAGCTTGTCAGAAAGCACATCAGGTCATTCATCCCGTCCACGTTTGATCTACAACGGTTTGCCTACAGAGTGAATAGAAGTATTATAGATGCAGTGGTAATGCTCCATGCTGTTCTTTCTCATCTGGAGCAGCAGGGAACTAAGCATAGCTGCTCCTCATAGACTTCAGCTCTGCCTTCAACACCATCCTCCCCCACAAACTGGTGTAGGGCATAGTTGGACATACTGTAGGTCTTGCATACTCCTCCTACCTCTTGATTAAGGACTTCCTCTCCCAGCGCACCCAGAGGGCCAGAGTAGGCCAGCACCTCTCCACAGCCATCAGCCTCAGCACAGGCTGAACACAGGGCTGTGTACTGAGTCCCCTAATCTACACCTTCTACACTCATGACCGCGCCTCCACCCATTACAGCAACACCGTCATCAAGTTTGCTGGCGACACCACAGTAGTGGGGCTCATCACTTGACATGATAAGTCAGCCTACTGGGATCAAGTGGAGCAGCTGTCGGAGTGGTGCCGCAACAACAACCAACAACCTGAACACTTATAAGACCAAGGAGCTCGTTGTTGATTTCAGGGGGAAGACTCACAACATCATGCCTCTTCTAATAGATGGGAACTGTGTGGAGAGGGTCTCTGATTTTTGATTCCTGGGAGTCAACATCAGGGAGGATCTGACCTGGGGACCTCACACTGCTGGACTTGTGAAGAGGGGTCAAAAGAGACTATTTCCTCAAGGGAGTTCTCAAGGGATACAACATCTCAGAGAAACTTCTGATATCCGTCTATTGCTGAATGGTGGGGAGCATCTTCACTTACTGCCTCTGA
Organism: Carapus acus; assembly: GCA_900312935.1. NCBI lineage: Eukaryota > Metazoa > Chordata > Actinopteri > Ophidiiformes > Carapidae > Carapus > Carapus acus. Next base: position 11,573 of record OMPJ01009485.1, read on the forward strand.
GCATGGTTCTCTAACAGCATAGTAGCATGGAGGAAGGAACTCTAGACTAGTCTAGAGAGTCATCCAGGCTGCCCAGCGAATTATTGGCAGCCCTCTCCTCTCATTGCATGAACTGTACAGTTCCCACTGCAGGAGAAACGCAAATGGGATCCCTCCAGGACCCTTCACACCTAATACACAGATTGTTTGATCATCTGCCCTCCGGCAGGCATCTTGGGGGAATAAAAACTAGGATGACCAGACTTAGGAACAACTCTTACCCAGCAGCCATAAATCACCTCAAAGGTATTAGATAACAGTGAACGGTGAAATACTAGATCTTCCCAACCACCATAAGAACACTACGGTTTACCCTTCCCACTCGATCATCACCTCTATAATTGACTATTTTTACCATCTATTTATACTACACTGTGTATACTGTCTGTATATATTTCCTATGTATATACATTTTTCATTTTCTCTGCTTTTTATCTTTTTCTTATTTTTGTACATTTTTATACCTTTAGCACCTTTTGCACCGGAACTCAGCACCTTAATTTCATTGCACGATGCAAATTGCGGTAATGACAATAAAAGATTCCTGATGATGGAACATTTCACATGACAACAAACTTCAGTTTTGTTTAAACATTAAATCTGGATTAAGCAAAGTTTAGAATAATATACCAGCAAGATTCAATTGCACAGAGGACACAACAGTGGCATCAATTTCTACAAAGATTTAAAAAAATCTCAGCCTTTTCATCTGTTTCAATCTTTTGAGTGAATCTAAAAAAGATAGAGGAGTGCAGGAAAGGACAAACCTCCTCTCATCTACCCTCCTCTCTGGCGCTTCTGTGTTATGTCCAGGTCCTGGCACTGGATAAACTGTTTCGTTTCATGGTATCCACTAATGTCCATGTGGCAGTTGTTGATTACAACTATGTTACTCCATCAAGCACAAAGACGATCAGCCTCTTCTTGTACTGATCAGTATCTTGAAAAAATATCACATCTCTTACTCTTCTTGGACAAATCAATTTCTAAACCTAAATGAAACGCTGGTCTGATAAAGTAAAAAGTTTTCCCTCATGGTGCCGTCAACTCATTAAGATATTCTGCCCCTGGAGTGCTGCCTGATGGGTAGTAATGAAGCATGAAAGCTTGTGCTGTTTTGCTGTTGCTACAGAAACCTGTCTCTACCTGCTACCAGAAGAAAACTTCTGTTTCACATTCACGCTGTAAAAGAATAAAACTGAATTGAATTGAAATTAGAAAATCGTCTCCCAACTTTGGAAAACAAAGTTATTATTCCTCAAACCCCTTGTGAAAATTCATTTTTTTGGTTGTTGTTTTTTTGCAATTACTTCAGTTCTTTTTAATACACCCGCTTTATAGTCTTTGTAAAAAGGTTGTGGTGTGTCTTGCACATGATATTGAACATAATATTGTTCATATTGTAATGTTCCACTGCGAAGGGCTTATTTTACATCAGTTAATCTTTTTCAAGACTGCAGCCGTATATGTATTATTACTGAACAAATGAAAGCCTGCAATTGAATATCATTTTTTGAAGGTGCTCCATGGGTGTTAATTATCAGAACTTGCCCTAAGGGCATCACTTGAGGTCTCTGCGGGCGCAAGTGGGTGTCAGAGACCATAACCGATCGCAGAAAGACTTTGTGTGTATGTGTTTGTACTACAAACAGCCAAGGGAGCTCAGCTCCGTTTAGGGCATGGGTGTCAACCTCAAGGCCTGTGGCATCATTTAATGTGGCCAGTGAAATCCTGAATGACTGTTTAAATTTAAGTCTCTTTCCTTACAGCGCTGACGTACACACGAAGGAGGACGGCTGTTAAAGCGGCTCCCACTGCTGACCAGTAGCAGAAAACAGCTTTAAAAGCAGCGTGCACCTACTTGCCCTGGCTGAGGACTAGCGGAGAACATCTGGCCCGATGACAGCAGCTACCATTCTAATGTGGCCGTCAGAGAAAATTAGTTTTTTTCTCTTTATATTTTTTCCTTCCCTTTTTTCTATGTTCTTTTTTTGTTTGTTTGTTTTTTCAGTGAAAATGAGTTTGACATCCCTGGTTTATGGCATGGATACTGGTGGTTGGACCGACCACGAGGCATGAGATGGATGAGTGGCTTGGCAAAAATGAGGTGTTGTGTCATTGCATGGATGATTATATTGCCTTAAAGTGTAAGCCACGACTTTTTTCTCATGCTGTGAACCTTGGTGTTTACACACTGGAGCAGCTCATTCGTAGAATTACACTGGCTAACACTCTCCGGGGAGCAGATGAGCAGGAAGCACAAAAATGAGACAGACGTGGGGAAAGTTTATGTGACTAAGAAGACAACATCGGTAGTTTTGATTTGGATTTTGAACTGTCATTCTGCGCATCACATACACACCCTCCTCATGGACAACAAAAGAAGAAGAACATGTCATGCAGCATTTAACCCTCTGGTGAATGCATTATGAAAGCCTTGGTCAAGATTTTTAAGAGGTGTTTTTTTTCGTCTTAGGACATGATAAAACATGTCAAACTTTTTTCTTCCAAAAATATGATTTTTTTCCTGAAGTTACATGCGCCTGAGCACTCAACAAAACACATTGTTGAGCGTACTGCAAAAATGAATTGACTTGTGTCCTACTGTAAATACAACTTATACACACCCTTGTTCTCAGTTTATCTCAGGTATTTCAGGATTTGTTCATATTCGTATAAAGACGTGGCGTCTGCAATCATTCTAAGACGAAGGCCATCCTCGCTAGACCAGTGCATTCATGCCCGGGAGCAGTGTTTCCCAACCAGTGTGCCGTGAGATGTCATGATGATGCATGATGTCCACTTCATTGGACACATGGTTAATCATAATTTTATACATATTGGACATAAAAATGTAATATTCCAGACAGATAATGGCCTCCCCTTAATGGTACAGTATATCATATTTTTCTTTACTTGCAGGGGTCTTCCAGTATCGAAGGACTGACAGATTATCTCAGTGGTGATCCGCACGGTGGCTGTTTACTGGCCGTCTTGGATTTAAATAAAATTTTCTTATAGTTACACCAATTGACCACTGGATTGACCTCAATGGACCATAGAGGTAGAGAGCACTTCAACCATAGAAACCAGTAAATTCAAGAGAAAGTTACTTTTTAGTAGCTTTCCACTGTAGTGACTGCTATGCACCGGGGGAGAAAGGTATAGGCAATTGATCTGGCCATTAAAAAGACAAACGGAGCGACTGTGCGTCAACTTAGCATTAATGAATCATTGGCTCAATGGTGAAGGTTGCTGCAGGAAGAATTAAGTCAATGTAAAGTCACGACAAAGGCTTTCAGAGGACATAAAAACAGATGGCTCAAGTAGGAAAAGATTCTTGAGGGCTTGATGCCATAAAAAGCATTTGATTAAAACAATGTTTTAAAAAAAAGTCCTCTGTGTCCCTATCTGTATGTAAATATCTCATGTTAACAAATGAAAACCTGTGGCTTATATTCAGGTGTGGTTTATGTGTGCACAAAAGGTTTTTTTTTTCCCTTTCAAATTTATCTGGTGCGGCTTACATTCAGGTGTACTCTTAAGTCCTGAATTTATGGTATATATGGGTGTTATGCTGCATTTCCTAGGTCACTGTGTCAATCCGTGCCTACCCTCTGGGTCTCATCCCTCTTCTCCTGTTTAGGGATGTCAATGAGGTTGATGAGCTTTTCCATGGCCTCTATCAGGTCTAACTCAGGTGTTTGAGATACATGCCACAGTACCTGAGTATGTCTCAAAACAACAATCAAAACTTAGGTTGACTGTTTTATGGTGCTTTTTGGACTAGTAACTAAGATTGAATGAGGAGCTCATGTTCATGTCACTTGATAACAAACTACAGTATTACTTGGCGGTTAAGGGGACTTTGTCCTGATACCAGAAGAAAAAATGACCAATCCCTTGATTATTCAAGGCTTTTACGATGGTCAAGATACTGCTCATACATTAAAACCAATATCAAGAATCAATCAATCACAAATTTACCATATAGATGAGGGAAAAGAACAATAAGTGTGGTGAATGGAGGCTCAGGTTAGCCAGTGCTCGTTCTTGATTAACTAAGGTTACCTGTACAAATTGGATTAGGTGCTGGGGCAGCTTGTCATCACAGCGAGATATTTGTCAAGGCAGTATATAGCAAACTGTCGGCCCCTGAGGTCTAGAGTGTTGCAATCCAAGAGTTCCATGGCCTGTTCAGGGCGAATGGATGGCCAATATCCTTTACATACAATCCTTTGTGTGAACTGCCTGCTAAACTTTAGCAGGCAGTGCATCTCAGATATACACAAAATCAAAAAGATTTCTCCAATAGATGAAAAAAGTTTTTTCATGCTTGATGTTTTTGTGTGATTAATCAAAATTAATTGTTTAAATGGAAAAAGATAAAGACCTGTGCTACTCTGCGCATCTTTTGAATTTCACTTGACTGCAAGGGGAATCTTTGGAAGAATTTCTGGCAAGTTTGTGCAGTCCTGACTTCATGAAGATGAGAAAAAAACAACATATGTATCTATTGAATCACCCGGGAGGAGCTCAAAGTAGAGCCGCTCCTCCTCCACATTGAGAGGAGCCAGCTGAGGTGGTTCGGGCATCTACATCGGATGCCTCCCGGACGCCTTCCTAGGGAGGTATTCCGGGCAAGTCCAACTGGGAAGAGGCCGAGAGGAAGACCCAGG
>OMPJ01009492.1:3642-17279 GCA_900312935.1 Carapus acus
TTCAGTGTCAAATGGTGCAATTAAGTTATTCTTTGTTGTAAGTTGAACTGTTTTTCTTTCTTTTTTGATTTCTTTAATGTTGATAAGGATATAATTTTGTGCAGAGGTGTACTTATAACAATTTTACAGACAAATGGTAATATTTAAAGTCGCAGCGGAGAGTGGGGGGTTTTCTTCTTGCTCGGGGGGCATAACAAAAAATAATTGAGAAGCACTTGCGTAACCTTTGATTTGGGGATGCTCCAGTTAAGCAGCATATTCTCTATTGCTTCAGTGTGGGATCCTTTGAACTCATTTGCATGCAGCATCACGCTTTCCAGGTTGAATGATTCAGTTAAACTAAGCAGGGACAGTGGGGAGACGTTGCTGCTCCAGATATCAGTAGTAAAGCTTATGGCCTGCACCTTTTCTGGCCTCCTTGAAACATGCTCTTTTGCTTTCTTTTGGAGGGACAGCAGTCTCTGTGATATATTTGCTGCTTGGAGTTTAGTATTTTGGTACTGCGTGAGACAAAAACCCAGAGTTCGACGTTGTCAACAAAGGAGAGGTGCAGGTTACAGAGCACCATCATTTCGGTAATTTTCTCGGATATCTTTCTCACTGCTTCACTTTTCACGTCCAACTGGTCCTTCCTCTGAAGTGAGCTGACCAGGGATCGCTGCAAGGGTCCGATGCCAGCATTTTAGTGCCGTATCGGGGCCCCTCCCGATACTAGTATCGGTGGAACACTAGTTAATACAGTACAAAATGTTGTGTAACATATCTGTCTAATCTACAATAGAATATCAATAGGTATCAATGTTAACCATGGACCACTGCTGACAAAAAGCCAAGCACACGCTCTCTCGCCATGCTCTCCTCATTATTCTCCTTGTCAATGTGGCGATCAAATTGAGATGGCTACATTGAACCAGGGATGTTGAGCCAAGGAACAAATTGCTTATTTTGTAATCTATGTAAGCTATTTGCACAATGAAAACAGCAGAGGCAAACAACCATTTGTACAACTGACTATCAACACTGAAAGGAGGATTGCCTGGCCCTCCCCGTCCATGTCAATGGGCCAAGTTCAGCCTAGCTCAGCATCCACTTTGTAAATGAAGATTATCAGTTGCCATTAGTGTGAAAACGGCTTTTTAGTGGCAGAGGACACACACACATATCCACACACACATTCACACACACACACACACACACACACACACACACACACACACACACACACACACACACACACTCACATGCTGCGCTTATACCTCTAACACATGTTCTGCTTGTTGTTCACGGTCCAGTTTCCTCGAAGTTGTGGTGATCAACCCTGAAATAGAATGCAAAAACTTTCATTCTGAGGCTGCAAGACAAAGGCCAAATTGTGGTCCTGCTTCATTACCGCTTCAGTACGTTGTACGTCAGCTGTAACCACTATCTTATATCTCTGTTCCCCCACATATACCGATACCTCTGACAAGGGAGTTGTGGTGTAGTGGAAGGGTAATGTGGATTTCCTCTCAAATTTATGTAACTAATTGCAGGAATGCTTGCTGTGAAAATGTAATCTGTACACTTGTATACAGAATTTTTGACCAACAAACATGCATTTCAGCAGAGACTTGAAAAATTAAATTGTAGACATGTAAAATGGATTAAGACTGACAAAAGCTGAAACGTGTGCTTCAGCAAGATGATGAATCCCTCTCACTAGGGATGTCCGATATTGGCTTTTTGCCGATATCCGATATGCCAATATTGTTCAACTCTCAATTCACCGATACCGATATTGGCTGATACCGATATGTGCGCTAAACGCTTCAGGAGCGCATAGGCACTATTTCGGTGTAACGCAAGCATTACTTTACTACTTTTTTTTACTACTTTTTTATCGGTTTTTATTTTATCGGTTTTAAAGCCAAAAAATCCAATACCGATATTACATTTTTATGCCAATATCGGGCCGATAATATCGGTGGGCCAATATTATCGGACATCTCTACCTCTCACTGATCTGTGAGTGCCCTCGCCAAGGATATGGCGAAGCCACAAAACAATTTCTCGCTTAAAATAAATACAGCACAAAATTGTTCGCATTTTGGAAATATGGCACAAAATATCTTTCACAAGGTTGGCAAAATATCAAGTGCTCAATGGAACAACAGTCCCAAACAGCCAATGCTTGGATACACACATCACCAAGTCAAAAAATACACACAAACTGATGCAGTCATTAGTGTATCAGCAATATAGAAATTAATATGGGGATCACAAATACTGTAATTGCCATATTGAATCAGTTGTGGCCCAAGTGGAAAATGACTGCCTTTGTTGCTGTTGGGCAAAAGGGAACAGGGGTGTAGGCGCATTGGTGTGTGTGTGTTCACTATGTGCTAAAAAGTGCATTTGCACAATTCAGTTCCGTTTTATTTGTGCAGCGCCAAATCATAACAGAAGTTATCTCTATTCCAAGATGGAATAGGTAAAGACCAAACTCATTTATACACAGAGACCCAACACATTTACCCCATTATCAAGCACTTGGCAATTGTAGCAAGGAAAAACTCCCCTTTAACGGGAAGAAACCTCAGGCAGACCCAGACTACAGACAGCCATCTGCCTTTACCGGTTGGGTTGAAAGAGAGAGGGAGAGAGGCAGAGGCAGAAACAGATACAAAGATGCACAGCAGTAATCCGCAATTGTGGCTAGATAGGTTGAATTTATCATGTATAAAGAATATGTAGGCACAGTAGTACCTTTAAATATGAGCAACTCAGCATATCCGTTTTTTTAGATATAAGCTATCTCTTGGTCCATATTTTTATTCAGGATACGAGGAGAAATCCAAGTTAGGAGTCGTGCTTTGGGACACCACCACTAGTTAGCACACGGGTACGCTCTATCTATGATGGCTATGATGGCTATTATCTATGACAACTTGAAACAGCAAGAAACAGGAACTTCAGCATTGGAAGAATCATTCAAGGCTTTTCATAGGTGGTTTGAGAACTCCAAAAAGAGAACCAACATCCACTGGGTGGTGAGGCATGGTGAAGTATGTTTTGCAGTGTGAGTAACATAGTCGTTGCGGAGGAACGCTATTCTCTGCAGCAAGTGTTACATTGTGACGAAACTGGATTGCTCTGAAAAAAAATAGCTGAACGGATAAAAGTTATTCTAGTGATTTAAAAAAAAAAAAAAAAATTTGAGCTGCAAGCAGATTGATTTACAAGCTCAGTCACAGTACAAATTAAACTCATATCTCAAGGACTCTGCCTCTAAATTTTAATGCCGATCAGGAGCAGGACCCTGATATTTGGCAGCCAGTCAGCATCGGTTGTGTTCCAGCTGTGGTCTGTGGGTTAATAAAGCGCAGGACACAGAAACTCAGGGGAAGAAGCCGAATTAGTAATATGCACCAATGAGCCAGGATTCAAATGAGAGAGAGAGGAAGACGAGAGAGAGGAAGAGGAGAGAAGAGCTCAGTGCATTCTGAGAAATCCCACAGGAGTGTAACTCTTGCAGCATAGCTTGGACTAATTTATAGCTTTAACAGAAAGGAAGGTTTTCAGCCCACTCTTAAAAGTAGAGAGGGTGTCACCTCCCAGACTGAAACTGGAAGACAGTTCCACAGCAGAGGAGCCTGATAGTTGAAGGCACTGCCTCCTATTCTACTCTTACAGATTCAAGGAGTTAAAAGAAACCCTGCCTCCTGGGATCGAATAGCTCTGAATGACAAGGCATCATTAGCTCCTTAAATCATGATGCCTAATTATTAAGCGCCTTGTGGGTAAAGAGAAAAATTTTGAATTCTATTCTCTGTTTTAGTGCCAGTGCAGACAAGATGACATGGGAGAAATGTGGTCTCTTATCTTAGTTCCTGTCAATACACGTGCAGCATCATTCTGAACAAGCTGGAGGGGCCGGTGACGTGTTGCTACAGCCTGATAATGAGGAATTACAGTAATCCAGCCTTGAAGTAACAAAAGCATGAACAAATTTGTCAGCATCTTGTTAGTACAGGATGTGCCGAATCTTAGCGATGGCATGTGAGTGACAGAAAGCAGTTCATGACATTTCTTAAATGTGAGCGTCAAATGACAAATCTTGATCAATGATGACTCTTTAATTTTTTACAGTGGCTCTGGAGGCAAAAGTAAAGCCATGAAAAGAGGCTGTATCATTACACAACAAGTTTCTAAGGTGCTCAGGGCCTTCAACAATCAATTCAGTTTGATCTCCATTCAGTGACAGAAAATTTCAAGTCACCCACATTTGATGTCCGTAAGGCAAGCCTGAAATTTAACTAGTTGGTTGGTTTTCTCAGGCTTCACTGATTGATATAGTTGTGTATTGGCAGCACAACAGTAAAAATTGATGGTGTGTCCTGATAATACTACCCAAAGGAAGTCCTGCAGAGTGAACAGAATTGGTCTGAGCACTGAGTTCTGTGGAACTCGACATCAAAATCTAGTGTGCTTAGAAGGTGAAATCTTTCTGACAGATAAGACTCCAACAAGCTTAAAGCAGTTCCATTGATGCTTATCAGATCCTCTAGCCTCTGTAGAAGGGTCTAATGGTCGATGGTATCAAATGCAGCACTTGCGATCAAGTAGAACAAGCAAAGAAATGAGAACTTTGTCTGATTGTAATTGAGAGGTCATGTGTGACCATCACCAAAATTGTCTCAGTGCTAAGATGCACTCTGAAATCTGACTGAAATTCCTCAAATAAACTATTGTTCAGCAGGTAGTCACACAGCTGATTGGCAACAACTTTCTCCAGGATCTTGGAGAGAAAGGATGAAAATAGGACTATAGTTTGCTAAAACTCCTAAATCAAGAGAGGGTCTTTTAAGAGGGGGCTTCAGTAAAGCAACTTTGATAGACTGCGGTACCTAGCCGGTTAACAAAGGCATATTAATCCTATTTAGTACAGAGGTTCCAATTAAAGGAAAGAGCTCTTCAAGCAGACCAGTTGGAGCAGCATCTAACAGCTAGGCTGATGATTTAGCAGAGGAATCATCATGATTGATACAGGAAGGTCAAAAAAGCAATCTAAGAAAGGACTTGGGCCCTGGGCTTGAGGTAAAATTCTGTGTACCTTTGTGTGAGGGAACGAGATCATTAACTTTGCTTCTTATTGTTACACTTTTATTATTGAAGCCCATAAAGACATGACTGCTGAGATCTAGAGGAATACATGAGTCAGTTGATTAATGACCCTGAGTTAGCTTTGCCAAGAAGCTGATGAGGACCTTCAGTTTATTTGTATTTTCCTCAATTGAGGAGGAGTACATTACCGAGTGCTTTTCTATAGGTTCTCAGACTTCAGACTCGGGTTCTCAGACTGTCTTAATCAGGCCAGGCTAAGGGAGATTCACCTAACTTAGTGGGGCACCAGGTCCTCCTAAGTCTTTGCGAGGTCTTCCTCAATTCTGACAGTGAAGTACACCATGGAGCCTGCCTCTTCAGTTCAATTTTCCTTTTCTTAGGAGGAGCAATGGCACCATTTGCAGTGAGCTTGCAGCACCATCAACTAGCAGGTATATGCTAGAGGGACTGAGACTAGCAAAGGACTCCATTATTGGAGAATGACGCAAGATTTATGGAATTGCCTCCTTACATTTGGCCTAAGCATCTTATAAACATCTAGTGAGAACAGTTTTGCATAGTCTTGTAGAGGGAATTCAAAGGTTATACAGAAGTTGTCTGATTCAGGATTCTGAGGGAAAACCACCAAGTGGCCAATTTCAATTCTGTGCGTTAAAACAAGATCAAGAGTGACAATGAAGCATGATCAAAAATCTGAAATCGAAATTGAAATTCAGACTATAGGCCCCTTGGCCAGTACATTAAAACATACAGAATTGAACTAGTGAACTGGCTGGTGCGCCAAGGGCGTGAGTTACGGACTACGCTTCCTTCAGATAGCTACCAAGACGGCATGTCTTCCCAGCTCAGGAGCTGCCGGGAGGTTGACAGAAGCTAAAGCCTTCACCACCTACTGTGGTATCACGGGATCCGACCATTTTTTTGCAACTTTCATGAGGGTGTGTCAAAGTTACGAGATGAAAAGTTACACACTGACTACAAAATTAAGTGCAACATATTAGTTATATACTGAGATAATTGGGATCGGCAATGTATGTTGTCATAGGGTATATTGTCGTAAATATGGTGTGTTGAGGGAAAGCAGAAAGATCTGAAATTATCTTCTTTAAATGCCAAAATCACTTGACTCTGTAGTGGCAATAAAAACCTGGCCATAATTGCAAATCTGTTTTTATTGTGAATGTAACTATACCCACACTGATAGCAGAAATTTTCGACAAGGTTTGCAGACATATTTCTATATCGCAACTGCATTTGGTGAAGGTTATGATGAAACAGGCATTGACATACAACAAACTCAGTATCACATACTTGACTGATACAAATGAGTGCCTTACTTACCAGTTTGAGGATTGATGTTAAATAAATTCTGTGAATTTCCCGTGATGATATTGTATGTCAGCCTATCTGTCATGTTGTGTGTGGCATCAGGATCCTGAGCCTGGATCTGAACCACTGAAACATCAAGTGGACAGTTCTCCAGCACAGATGGTCGATATATTGGCTCTGAAGTCAGTGGAGCATTGTCATTCACATCTTCGACCTCCACAAATATTTCGATGGTGGCAAATTGAGGGACCACACCACAGTCACTGGCATACACAGTTAACCAATACGAGTCCTTCGTCTCACGATCCAACATATCTGTGGTGTAAATCACCCCTATTACAGGACATAAGAAAGAATTGAGTGGTGAGAGAGAAAATCAGCTCCTTTTGCAACATTCTCTATTCATACAAAATGCATACACAGTGTACGAGCAAGGCAAGTGCGTGTGGTGTCTTCTCTAATATCTAGACAGCAGATGGGATCGTATTAGCCTGTGTTTTCTGCATTTGCTTTTTAAAATATAAATGAAATTAAATCAAAAGCTATATGGAAACCCCCTTCAGAGTAAATGTCACATGAAGGTTAAGTTTACTACGTACGTTTTTTATACTTGTTTTACAGCACAACACAGACTCTCGATCTCACTCATGCTGTTTTTTATGCTGTTTCTATGACACAATGAACTTTACTCAAACCTTCAAGCAAAAATTAATTATTATATTATGTTTCCTCTTGATTTATGTGACTCTCAAATGTGATGGCATCAGTATGCACATTGGACTACCTTATTTATCTCTCTCTGCATCTTTCCCTTACATACACGCCCACATGCAAAGTTCTGCTGTAAGAATGTCATTGCTATGTGACACTTTTTGATAAATTTGATGAATCTGTGTGTGCATCTCATAGACTTACCTGCTCCATCCTGGAAAGTGCCCTGAGATAACTTCTGTTATGATTTGGTGCTATACGAATAAAATTTACTTGACTTGACTTGTTTACTTTGCTTGACCATAAATCAGATTAAAATTGAATGGCACATTACTGTGGTAAATTTCAAAAGATACTGCATGTATTTGGGGTCTGAGTCCGTGCATCTCTTATTCCATTGTTTTTGATCTGTTAAAATTTCAAGTCATGCACAATGTTTTCAATTTCATAATTAAAAATGTCCCTTTCTCTATAAAACTTGATTTGTTATCAGGAACCTTCGGGAATTGGGGCCATTCTGGCGAGTGGGAACTTAAAAAAGCCCCTCTCCTGTAGGAGCTTCTCTAGAGACTGGACCATCTCATTCACTTCAAATGAGAAGATGCAGGCATCACTGCCTAGATACACGGCAGAGTGTCTGCTATAATAATTCATAATAATTTCAACAATTATCATTTTAATTTTACAAATTTTCACTAATAATTTTGTGTTTCTTTCACAAAGATCAGCTTTCTTGATAAGTGAGACTTTACTGAAACACTTTTTTTTTTTGCTATCCACTCTTGATTGAAAAACCAGCACTAGCCATTCATCTTCCACTATCTTTGGCCCAGCATCTTGTGTGGTTATACAATGGTAGTAGAAAAAAGTTAACAAGGATAATTGTCAATGTTACAACTGGAAGGCCATGTTAAAAAATGCAGCCCATAATTTGCCTACCTCAGTGCCGCACTTTTCAGAATATAAATACAGTACAACACGTTTAAAGACAGCAATGATGCAAAATTAAATCTGCAATGACACATACCTGTTTCTTCATCAATTGAGAATCGACCAAGCCCACTCCCATCGCGAATGGAGTACCGGATTTCTCCATCCCTCCCACTGTCGTCATCATGGGCACTGACTTGAAGAAGGGTAGTTCCAATACGCGCATTCTCTTTAACTGATCCTTTCAGTGCGAGGTCAAAAAAGTATGGGGCATACAGGTTCTCATTCACATCTACCACCTCCAACTCCACAAAGGTGAAAGAAAGTAGAGAAACAGGACTTCCTCTGTCTTTAGCCCTAACAGTCAAGTTGTAGAATTGCTGAGTTTCGTAGTCTAACTCCTTAGTCAGTCGAATAACTCCACATACCATGTCAATTTCAAACATTCCATTATAGTCACTGGCTAGGGAGTACAGAACATTACCTCCAAACCCTTGATCTGGGTCCTGTGTTTCTAACCAGGCCACAACAGTGCCAACTGGAAGGTCCTCCAGAATCCTAGCTTTGTATGTACTGGGAATGAAGAGAGGGGGGCAGTCATTCACATCCTCCAACATTACTTTCAAGGAAGTCACAGAGAACTTTTGGTTTGGCTTCTCTGTGTTGTCACGTGCCTCAATTTTCAAGTTAAAAAAAGGGAGAAGTTCCCTGTCCAACTGTTCAGCAATATACACAATCCCATTTGTGTAATTTATATCAAAGGGGATATCACTTGTCAATAGAGAGTAAATTATTTTCCCATTATCTCCAAAATCTATGTCTGTGGCCTCCACCTGAATGATTTCTGTGCCAATGGGAGTATTTTCTGGTATGACAACTGAATAGCCTTCATTCTGTAAAAAATGGGGGGCATTATCATTGACATCTTCTATGTATACAGTAAGGATTTGGAAGGCCATTTTTTGTGGTAGGCCCAGATCATAAATACTTATGTTTAGAAGATAGCGATCAGTTTTTTCTCTGTCCAAAGGCAGAAAAACGCTGATAAGACCAGTGTCCATGTCAATCCTGAAACAGTTCTCACTGTTGCCTCCTGATATTGAGTATAGAATTCTACCATTAAAACCTGTGTCCCCATCGTAAGCACTGACCTTGAAAACACTGGATCCAACTGTCAGATCTTCCTGCACTATAATATTTTTTGGGAAGCTCTTATCAAACCGAGGGGTTTGCCGATTAACAGAGAAAAGATCGATAAATCCTTCTTCTAATTTGGGTTTGCTGTTAGCTTTGCTTTTCTGAAATAACTTTTCGGCCAACTTTTGGGCCACCCTCGTGTCAATGCAATTGAAAGTTTTAGACTGTGAGATCCCATCTACAATGGAAACATTAACAACCATTGGGTCTGAGAAGTTATCTCCATCCATTGCAACTATTGTCAAGCTGATTGCATCATTTTTTGGACTGACGGCAGCAAGGGAATGCTGCAATGAAAGAACGCCTGACTCTGCATCAATGTTGAAGTATCCCCACTCATTCCCTGATATGATTTTATACTTCACTTGTTGTAATTCATCTATATCAACTGCAGACACCATTGTTAGCAACTCACCCACTGGAAAATCCCTTGAAACCATTCCGTGGCATGACACTTTCTCAAATAATGGTCGATTATCATTAACGTTCTCCAGGTGGATGGTCACATTTACTTCACTCTCTCGTCTGTAAGGTGACCCCCAGTCTGATGCTCTGACTGCAAACACAAAGCTTTCTGCAGAAGATTCAAAGTCCAACTCAATAGTGGTACTGATGATACCAGAAAACTGATTGATTCTGAAGGGTAATGACTGAAGGCTTGCAATGCTATAAGTTATGTATCCATTTTCCCCCTTATCGTCATCCTGGGCAAAAACTGTTAAAACACTGGTGCCCACTGGAAGACTTTCATTCACAAAAGCTTCATATGATGGCTGTCCAAATGATGGAGTGTTGTCATTGGCATCCTCAATAGAGACGCGTACCTTCGCACTCACCCCACTGAGTGTTTCCAATACCTCAAGGTAATATACATCATGGTTCCCCTTTGTTAGCCACTGGGTTGTTACAATAACGCCTGTTACAGAACTTATTTGGAAGAAAGAAGAATCTGTTGATGCCAGGACATATTCAGCATCATAAGGTTCTGACTTCATTCTAACTGCCTCTACAATTGTGCCCGGTGGTGACATTTCATTCAGATAGATATCATACACCTCATGCTCAAATGAAACTGGTTTGGCCAGAGGCATCTGCATTTTAACAGTGATAACCTCAATTGTTGAAAACTCCTTTGGACTGCCACGGTCTTTTGCCATCAAAGTGAGGTTACAGCCATATGGACAATTCTCCCAATCAATTGACACTAAAGCTTTTATAAGGAACATGTGTTCACCTGATCTTTCAATGAAAAGGTGCTCTGAATGCTCCCCACCATTAACAATGGCCACTGAGTCTATTTCACCATTTATGCCTTCATCCTCGTCTTCCACCGTCACAATGGCAAACACAGGGTTTATATCTTGCCAGGAAGGGGTGTGATAGACCACATTTATTACTGGGGCATGCTCATTGAAACGCTCAACATGGACATAAACCTTTGCTGTGCTGCTAACCCCATTATTACCATAAAGCTTCATGCCACGGTCTACTGCCAGGATTTCTAAGTCATATTGGTCCTGTTCTTCTACACTGAGTTTCCCACTAAGAAAAATCACTCCACTAGTTGGGTTTACTGCAAAGATCTTGACTTTGTCTTTGAAGAAATAGTAAAATTCCCCATTTGAGCCAATGTCCGCATCGGTAGCAGTAACTTGTGCTATGCTGGTCCTGACGGGAGTGCTCTCTGCTATAGTGACAGAGTAAGTCGTGGGAGAAAATAATGGTCGTAGATCATTCATATCCAAGACTTTGATGACAACTTTGGTCCTTGTTTCAAAGGATGACTCTCCTTTCACAGTTGCTTTCAATGTCAACGCATATTCATCCTGAATCTCTCGGTTTAATATGGCTGCGTTTCCCCCTTTGGTCCTTATGCGCAAGAAACAAAAGTCACCAAGGACGTACTCTTCTGCCTTGAAAAATCCGTCATCATCTCCCGCTATGATTCTGTAGCGAATCTCCCATGAGCGCTGGGCTAAATAAATGCCCATTTTAATTTTACTGTTAACATAGGTGCGTGCAGCTGAGTTTTCATTAACTGATGCATGGTAAAGAGCCTGAGTGAATCTGAAGTGACGTCCATCTTGGTGGGAGACGACGGTGTTCTGCATGCAGCAGGGCAGTAAATGGAACATCAGCAGCAGAACCATCAGGCCAGCACAATAGCCTTGCATGCGTGCCCGCTGGCCGATGTTCAGTTCCATCCCCTCATTTCATTCTGTGGGAGGAGAAGAGAGGGTGGGGAGTTTTCAGAGAGAGAAAGCATGCATGAAAAAATTGATTGCAGAAATGAAAATAGATAAAAGAAACGTTAGAGGAAATGTATGCATCAATTTATCATTAATCTCGTTATCAACTGTTAGGTGTTTAACTAATTGGATGTAAAGGTACGGCCCCCCTACATTGTGCAATTTTTGCAATAATATACATTTGCAGTATGTAATGCCCAACAATTTATTTATCTTTGGTAGGACGAGCTTGATGTGTTTACACAAAGCAACAGCTCCACAGATACCAGCAAGCGCCATGTGCCATGTACTGTATGTCCAGCATAATATTGGAACACGTCACCTCATTGCATCAGCCATACATTTTGTGTCCGTGTTGTGTTGAGCGATACATCTGTTATGCTGTATTTGAATTGATTATTTCATAGACGTTTGTAGTAGGGGCAATCACACTGTGAGAGATCCATCCAAAATATATCACTGCTGGATCTCCATAGGGGGCTGTCGTTGGTCATACAACTGTAGAGATGCCCACCTGTCATCCTGGCTCACAGTATGACAAATGTCCACTGGTACTAGTTAGGATTTCCATCACAAACAATGATCTCATGTCGGCGACAGCCAAAGGACATTCTCCATCAGAAAAATCTGTACAAATATTGATGCAGTTTTTACACATATTTATGACTGAAATGCTTTTTGAAATGCTCCTCTGATTCAAGAAACTTCTTCAGTTTCAGTCAAATGCCAACAAATGCTAGATGTTTCTTCTGAGATTCAGTAACAAGTATGAGCATGTGTCAGCAGTTTGAGGACTAAAAATGGTCTGGTGCATATGTAACCCAGGGCTTATAATTGGTTTCCCTAAAGCTTGAATTAATAAGGTGCCTCCAATTAATTCAGTTGAGCTGTGAGGATACAGGGTAGGATCATATATTTAGTTAAAGCCTTTACTTTGAAAAGTGAGTCAGCTTTTATTTTGAAGGCATTTCCTGTTCACCCATGCAACCCTGTGTGTTGTCTTTTACCCATTCGCTTCTTGGTCCACTGATGAGGTGTAGAGACAGAGCTACAGAGACTAAAGCCTGTAGGTTTGTTAAAACTGTTACAAACAGTTTTACACTGTAAAACTAACCATTGTCCAGCCGCTGTTAGCGTAGAGACACTCATCTGGATGCAGAACCCTGACTTTGACGTTGATACCAGATGAGAGATATATCATACCAGCATGGTCAGGGTTTTTTGTTGGGATCGTTTGAAGAGTATGCTGAACACCTGGATTGAAATGGATGGTGAGCTACCACCCAAGGAGATGAATCACTAGAAAAAAACAACAGACTTGCATACAGAAGATCATCGGATTGTGTCTCTAACACCACGACCACCCTGCTCTACACACTGCATGAAAAGTGTGATTTTCGTCCCAGTAGACCGCAGTGGATTTCCCTCGTTCCCGACCGTGCACGACAGTCTACCTCTAACACCTCGTCTACCTGCGTCGCGGATTGTCTCGAACGAATCGAGTTCGGAGGGGGGGGGGCGTAATTTGTATTTGAATCGCGGCGAAATCGCACCTAGCAGAAGGTGTTAATGGCTCTAATCAGCATATGAACTGCAGCGGGCAGATCTGGCTTGAATGTCCTATTGGTTGAAACCACCACTGAAGTCACTCCCGAATTGGTCGACATCACCACTGTTCAACTAGAAAAATCACTCCTGATTGGTCTATACATACTCCATTCACTCCTGATTGGTCGACATCACCATTCTTAAACTAGAAAAATCACTTCTGATTGGTCTATATATACTCCAATCACTCCTGATTGGTCGGCATCACCACTTTGAAACTAGAAAAGTCACTCCTGATTGGTGTATATATATGATTGGTATGTGTATATAAAAAGCAAAATTGCCAGCAAAAAGTTTATTCACAAGAGCTTTATTACACACAACACACACAACTCTGTACAAATATGTACAATATTTTGCAATATACAGCAACCTCCAACATTGTTTCATGAGACTCCTCGTTTCGCCGACGAAAACGTCGGTGGTGTGTTGCTCTATATTTCGGATCCTCCTCCAATCGGGCTTGCAGCGATGCACAGAGGGCTGTGAGCTCCTGGCTTCGAGAGGGTG
>OMPJ01009504.1:0-10156 GCA_900312935.1 Carapus acus
CCGACCTGAGAACGGGACACACTGAGCCGGGGGGGTGTGTGTTTGGGATGTGTGTGTGTGTGTGTGTACAAAGGAGAGCCTTAACCTCAGAGGTTTGCTCCCGTTCTCTCTGTCCCCTTTCCCGTCCCGTCTTCGCCCTGTGGGGAGGGGCGAGGGGGTGGATCAAAGACACACTCAGATCTGCTGCTGCAACGACACAACCGCACACAGAGACACACTTAGAAACCACCTGCAGGGGGGGCGGGCCCTGTGTGTGTTTGTGTGTGTGTGTGTGTGTGTGTGTGTGTGTGTGTGTGTGTGTGAGAAGAGGTGGGGGGACTCCTTATGTGAACTAATAAAGTCAGTCAGGCCTCCAAACATCAACATCAACAACAGGGTCCATGATTCCAACAAAAGATGCAACAAAAACATATGATGTTTATTTTACAAAGTTAAAGTTCTAAATATTGCAAATGTTACAGTTATTTTTAGCAGTATTATCATCCTTCTAAGCAGCCAAATGACTCTCAGACACCAACAGGTGGACACAAAAGTGCGCAGGGCAAAGTCTGCCTCACAAACGTGACGTCACGCTATGAGACGTGTTGCAGAACACCGCCCTCTGGTGGAGCTTGGTGGAAGCTCAGCTCAGAATTTGGCTGAGTCGGTCTGCACGTTGTGCCCAATTTTGGGGACAAAATTGCATCTTTCTTTGTCCCTTATTTTGCAGGATTGGACATTATCATGTCCACAGATAAGACAAAAGTGGGGCTGAAGCTTGAAACTGAAAACATATCGAGAGTGACTCCAGAAAACATAAAACCCACTGACTTTTCCCAGTGCAGTCCGAGCCTCTGCTGGGCCAAGTGTGGGTCTGTGTCCCCTCATCTCACTGCCACCTTCTCTGTGGCTGAGACAGAGGCGGCGAGGACAAAGTTCACAGGGCACCGGCAAGTAGGAGGGGGTGAAGAGGAGGAAGGGAGGAAAGAGAGAAATGACCTTTGACAGCAAAACAGCAGGTGGAGAGAAAAACAGGCAGCAGCTCGGAGCAGCCTGCGCCGAGCCTGGCCGGCAAAATGACAATACACTACCGCTGCTGCTGCTACGGGCTGGAGAGGAACTAGGGGCTGATGCAGCCCGCAGAGCGTGTGTGTGCGCGCGTGTGTGTGTCAGTAGCGTGTAGCAGCACCTGCGGTTTGTTTGCGAGGTGAGCGGCGCCATGGAGGGCGAGGAGCGCGGCACGGCGGTCCGGCTGAGGCCGGGACGCCTCACCGCCCTGCAGGAGCAGCTGATCTGGGCCCTGCTGGGCTCCGGCCTGTCCCAGGACGTCCTGGTCCAGGCCCTGGGGGAGCTGGAGAGGGAGCGGGCCGGGTCCGGGGCCGGGGCCAGCACCGACAGGCCCGAGCGGGGCGACGGCGAGAGCTCCGAGGAGGGAGAGATGGACTTCCCGCCGCCCATATTCCGGGAGCTGGAGAAGCTTCCGGCCGAGGAGGCGGCCAGGCTGAGGGCCGAGGTGGACCAGCTGCTGCAGTGAGTAAAACCTCTGAGAACCTCGGGAACCTCCGTGGCAGAACTTCTTGGCCCATGCTAGCCTGACACAGATGTCCGGGACAATGCCGACCTTTCCTCCTTTTCTTCACCTTCTCCCTCCTCCTCCTCCTCCCCTGTCCCTCCACTCTTCTCCCATCCCTCCATCTCCCTCTGCTCCCCGTCCGTCTCTGCTCTCTTGCTGCCGTCTGCCTCCTGAGGCGGATTTAAAGCGGGTTCCTCCTTCGCTGGTTACTAATTACCCACCCCCATCATTATTCTCGGGCCTTTTCTTAATAAATAAGCGAGGCGCTCAGGTGAAGATTAATGGAGGAGGCCTGGTCATGTGAGCTCCTGTTGACTTAAAACACAGCTGATAACCGCCTCAATCTCAGATATTCCTCATGGACCTTATCTGGAGGTACTTTAGCAAAACATTGACACCAAAATGTTAAAAAAAAAAGAAAAACAAAAGTTGTGATTTCTAGCATTACATGTTACAGCACTGAGTGATGGTCAAAGCCTGTTCACAGACATCTATGTAGCCTCAAATTGCGCTTAAACGTTTATGAGACATGGTGTGTTTTACGTTCCTCAGACTAAAATGTGGCTGCAAAGGCGTCACGTCCCCTGTTTTGCGCTGCAGTAAAGATCTGGACTTTGTCCCACTGTGCTGCTCTTATCTCTGTCTGTCAATACGCCCGTTTGTACCTCCCAGCAGCCAAACACCACCACTCCATCTGCGTGTGTGTGTGTGTGTGCGTGTGTGTCTGTGTCAGCGAGGACCCGTGGCACGTGGCCAAGATGGTGAAGAGTTACATGCAGCAGCACAACCTCCCCCAGCGGGAGGTGGTGGAGTCCACCGGGCTGAACCAGTCCCACCTGTCCCAGCACCTGAACAAGGGCACCCCCATGAAGAACCAGAAGAGGGCGGCGCTCTACTCCTGGTACGTCAAGAAGCAGTGCGAGATCAGCCAGCGTGAGTATCTGACCTGCTGCCGTCCCGCCATGCGGTCCGACGCTCTGAGGCATAAACCACAAAGTGGCCTTTTTGCTGTAGAGTTCACCAACGCCAAACACGGGCTGACCTCAGTGGAAGAGCAGGGCGAGGACACTAAGAAGGGGCGCCGCAACAGGTTCAAATGGGGGCCGGCCTCGCTGCAGATCCTGTTCCACGCCTACGAGCGGCAGAAGAACCCCAGCAAGGAGGAGAGAGAGGGGCTGGTGGAGGAGTGCAACAGGTGAGGAGACGTCGGAGGAACTGCGAGAAACGTCCCCCAACCTCCTGGTCATTGTCCCCCAGGGCTGAGTGTCTGCAGAGGGGCGTGTCCCCATCCCAGCTGGCCGGCCTGGGCTCCAACCTGGTCACGGAGGTCCGGGTTTACAATTGGTTCGCCAACCGCCGCAAAGAGGAGGCCTTCCGTCATAAGCTGGCCCAGGACACCACCTTCACCCCGCAGACGGCCTCCTCCTCCAACCCCACCATCCAGTCCAGTCCGGAACACGGTGAGACCCAAACCGGGGACGATAGGGAGTCCAACCAAAGTCCAAACCCTCTGAGGGATGCTTTGCCCCCTCCTACAGGTGTGAAGTATGGCCAGCAGATCCCTTGTGATGGTCTGGGCCCTGCCAGGGGGCCTGGGGACCGAGGGGGGCGGCTAGTGGGCAGCCCGGCCCAGCTAGAGCCCAGCCACACACTCCTGGACACACAAAACCCCAAATCAGTGAGAGAACACTGCACGTCGGACAAGGGACCGGGGAGGGGTCAGGGAGGGACTGGGGAGTTCCAGAGGGGGCCAGAGAGGGCACCAGGAGGGCCACCCCAGGTCCCCATTCTCCATCTTCTCACCAAAACACACAAACCCATCTTCCAACATCGTCAAACTATGGTAGCACAAAGGCTCCATCATCTCTTGTCCTCCATCCCCAGGTGTCCGGTGGGGGTCCCCTCCCTCCCGTAAGCACTCTGACCTCCCTGCACAGCCTGTCCTCGTCCCCGTCCTCCTCTCAGGGCCTCATCATGACCTCTCTGCCAGGCGTGATGAGCCTGGGCGAGTCGTCTCTCTTCATCGGTATGGCCGCCGTCCCTGGGGACCATCCATCCCCACAGGTAAGAGCGGGACAGTCCTGAGTACCGTGCCGTCCCGTCCCGTCCCGCAGGTCTGACCTCGGCCCAGCACCAGACGGTCCCCGTGATCAACAACGTGGGCGGAGGCTTCACGGCGTTGCAGCCAATCTCATTCCAGCAGCAGCTGCACGCGCCGCCTCAGTCGCAGATCTCACAGCCACTGCAGAGCCACATGGGCAGCAGCCCCTTCATGGCCACCATGGCGCCGCTGTCCTGCCACAGTAAGTAGCTTGGGTCGGTGTGTGTGTGTGTGTGTGTGTGTGTGTGTGTGTGTGTGTTCACTGATCCAGTCCCCCCCTGCAGTGTACAAGCCTGACGTACCTCAGTACCACTCGTCCGGCCTGCTGCCTCAGACCATGGTCATCACGGACAGCAGCAGCCTGGGCACGCTCACCAGCCTCACCGCCGTCAGACAGGTTCCAGAGTGTGTGTGTGTGCATTTGGGGGTAGGGGGGAGAAGGACCACTCACCACATGTGTGTGTAAATGCCCCCAGATCCTGGCATCAGACCCAGAGGAGCAGGACTCATCCATGCCTGAGGACTCTCTGCACCTTCAGCCCCACACGCCTGTAGCAGGTACGGCAGCCACACACACCTTCACGCCTCCGTCCCTCACGACCGCACATACACCAACACACAGCTGGACCTGCTGGGTCTTGAGGACGTTTCGCTTCTTCTGGTCTGAAATGAGGAGGACAGGGGGACAGAGCAGGAACCTGTTGAGGGACAAACCCAGCAGACCCACATGTTACCATCACTTTTTTCGGCTTTTCTCTCAGCTGATTGACAAAAACCAAACATGTTAGATCATGGGGGTCAAACTAATTCTCACAGAGGGCCACATCAGCATGGCGGCCATGTCTGGCCCATCAGCATGGTGGCGGCCCTCAATGGGCCTGATGTCAATGGCAATTGTAGAGGATGCATAATACATTCAATGTAAGTAACGCCTCTTGATCATACGGAAGCTGTCAGGGCACAGCTGCTATCACTTTGCTGGAAACATGATCCGCGTGCATTATGGGAGATGTAGTTTGTGGGTCACTCCCTGTTAAAAAGAAGACTTAAATTGTCATTGAATCGCCTGTGGGCCACATAAAATGACGCAGAGGGCCACATGTGGCCAATAGGCCTTAAATCAACACCTGTGGTATGCTGTCAGTCACTGAAGTGCTTGTGGGCCAGATAAAATGATGCGGGAGGCCACATTTGGCCCCTGGGCCTTAAGCGTGACACCTGTTGGAGGTCTTAGAGGAACATTGTTCACCATTTCACCCCCCCCGCCTTCCCCAGCTCCCTCAGAGGGCCTGGATCTGTATCCCGACTCCCAGGGGACCGAGCGCCACCCATCCCACCTGCTGTCCTCGCCGCCCACAGACATCAGCTCCTACATGCCTGCACAGATCGTCTCCACTGCACCGTAGCAGCAGCCGTAGCTGAGAGTCGTGGTCTCTCCATCATGCTGTGGAGGAGGGGCAGTGAGGAGAAGGTCCCAGGTGAACGGAGAGGTCTGGAGAGCTGAGCGGAGACATAAGCCATAGTTTGGACTGAAACGTGTCCCCACACACGGAATATGAACAAAGACCAATGCAGAAGATTGTTTTTGATACAATCTGGAGGAGGAATCGGTATAAAAATTGTTTTTATTGGACAGTTTGCAGCACAAATAAATTGATCCTATTACAAACAAAGACCATGTGGTAACCACTGACACGCTGCGGAGAGCAAAGGTGACGTTTCTTTTATCCATTGATGACTCATTTACAATGGACACCAACAGAAGCTGTCAAACACGGCTGATGCTTGCATTGCTTGATTGAAAAGTTCTGAGCCGTGAAGACGTGGCTCCAACCTGGGCTGGCAACAGTCCACTAAAACAGTCCTGCCAGATGTTGGTGGGACATCTCCCCTGGATGTCCACACTAGTCCTGGACAACAAAAGCAGGGCCCCCTGCTGGCGTTTGGGCAGAGTGGGCATGTCTCCTCGAAGCTCATGTCTCATGGGGTGGACACACCCTGAACATATGCTCCAACTGGATCACAGCTAGCAAACCTGGAGTGTTTCAACACTCCTACAGAGTTCAGAGAGGAGGAGAGACATCATATGTCCATCTCGGTCTTTTCCCTCTTTTTCTTCTTCTTCTTAACTCGCTGGTTCTCCGACTTCCCATGATCGTCTGTGTGTGGAGGAGGATGTGCAAAGTCAGACTGCTGCCTGTCCTCTCCGTCCACGTCCCTCTTTTTCTTCCTCTTCTTCTTTTTGACTCTCGTTTGAGGGTCGTTTTGCTCCTGAGCACCGTTGGTTTGTGAGGGCGACCCAGAGCCCTGCAGCTCCTCCTCCTTCTCACTCCTTCTCCTTCTCTTCTTCCTTCTGACAGCAGTGCTCTCCTCTCCCCCTGCCGACTCCTCCTCCTCCTCCTTCCTCTTCTCCTCCTCCTTCGGCCCTGTCTTCACTTGGGCTGACAGCCCGGGCAGGAGGTCTGAGAGCGACACAGCCGCCTCCTTCAGTCTCGTCTCCAGCTCGCTGTCGCTGTCACTGCAGGAGCAACACACACACGGGCACAATTACGAATACATCAGTGACGACAACAACTTGAGATGTACAGACTGTGGAGCAGGAGATGCAAGAGGAGCACCTGGAGCTGGGAACAGGCCGACGCGTCACCAGGGTCGGGGGCTCCTCGGCTGGCTGACCCAGGACAGATGTGGAAAATAATCTGAAACCTGCAGAGAGAAATACACTTGGCATGGAACTGTATGAAATATATGCAGTTGACAGAAAGAAGATAAATACATTACCTTCATCATCATCATCATCCTTGTTGCCGTTGGATGACTCCGCACTGGTAGATGTTTTAGGTGGCGCCTCTGAAATGACACTAACAGCCAAGCTTAGGTTCTACAGCAGATGTTCCCCACTTAAATTAGAAAAGGAGGCAATTTCTCTCCAGCTGAATACCTGTCCAGAAGGTTGCCCAACTTTTTGGCGACATGGGAGCGAAAACCTGCGGTGACCTGCAGCTCGTTAGCATCGTGCTCATGCTTCGCCACAACTAATCTGTTTATCGGAATAATTAGACACGTTAGGAAAACGTGACGCTCTCAGACACAAAGGCTGATGTGCGAAGGGAGTGCAAGGCTCAACTTTTCATATTAATGTCATGATCCACTCACCGTTTGGACTTTTTCTCCTGGCTGTCACCATCTAGAATAAACACTTAACGTCAGATCAAGTTCTCCACCTTCCCGTTTTGTCCGCTGCGGTTAGCTACGGCCTGCTGACCTGTCTTGCCGGCTCCAGGTGCGACCCACACGGCCTCCCTGCATCTCTGCAGCGCCTCGTCCTCGCTGCTGCTGTTATTGCTGGACTCTCCTCTGGCTGCCGCCATCTTCCCCACGCGCTTTTCCATCACTGCCGAACGTACGCCGTGTTTGGTAGCAATGGATTATGGGTAGTGTAGTCATCATTCGGGAGCTAGACTTCGAGGCACATCGACAGCCGACAGTCGCGAGTAGGGCTGATAAGATATGAAAAAGGGAATAATTCTTTGTGATGACAGTGCAACACTCAGCTAATCGTCAGAAAGTAACAATCACGACAATAACGCAACGTCATCGCTTTGTTTCTGATGAGAAATTGATGTTTTGAACGTGGACAAAATGTATCTGCCATTTGTGAACTGGCAACCGACCTCAAAGCTTTAATTCATGCTGATACACATGCTTAACACAAATTTATGGTTTAAAAATTGTGAATATCTATTTTCTAAAATTTTGGAGTCTCTGAAATGACTGCCCTGAGCTCATCCACGCAGAGACACACCACACAGCTAAATGAGAATTACTATCACTTTTGGACCTCACAGCGTACATGAAGTGTGTTTGACTAGCGCCTCAGTGCCTCACGCAACTGTTGTGTGTGGCGTCAATCGTCAGGGCATCTTACACCTTTATCTTTAATTTAAGCGAGAGGAGTCCAGTGACCCTTTAAGCTGGGGCAGCCAGCTCGGCCTGTCTGGGACCTGAGTGTGTGAGCCTGCAGCTACGCTGGTGCCGCTGCTCCTCAGCTGCAAGTTGCCAGGCTACATCACACACAACACAACTCTGTGTGACAGGCGCAGCAGCTGAACAAGCTAGCCAGGCCACACCAGACAACGTCTCGGGGATTCTCTCCTCGAGACGACCTCATTTAGATCTCAGTAGGAGGGATTTGTTTGAACTTCACGGCTGTACCTGCTCCTGAGTACATCCTGTGAACACCGTGATGAGGATTTCCACGTCAGTACCCGCTACTAATGAACAATTACAGACCAAGTCACAAACCAAAATCATTATATAGTTATATTGCCTGACAAACAACTTAATAAGTACATCAAACACTGTTCTGAATGATATATTTTTAATATCGCAAATACATGAATTACAAATATACAAAAATAGTTAGATCAATTTATGTCCATATTCAACATCTGGGGCCAGGGTTCCCCACACCGTGAAGTAGCTATTCTCGGTGTGTACAGAGGCACGGTCTCAATGCAGTGCCCTCACAATCCAGTAGGGGGCAGTAGTCACGACTACTCAGCCAGCGCAAAAAGTTGAAGCAGTTTTCTGGAGGAGACTTGCCCTCCAGATTGGAAACACAAGCAGTTCAAACAAAATATCAACTAATCGCGCCAGTATGCCAAGGTGAGAGAAACTACGGCTAGCAGGACTTGAAAGATTTTGACTGGAGGGGTCCCTTCCCAGCAGAGACAGCCAGAAACACATGCCAAAAAAATCATCAAAACAATCTTCAACAAATAACACGAGACACTGATGTCAAACAAAGAAGTTTCAGTCGACTATGGCAGAGGGGACGGAGCGGGAGACACGCAAGGGCTCCGGCCAGGAGCGGTAACGGTGAGTTCAGAAGGCAGATGTGGTCTGTTGTTCATGATTGTTGTGAGGGTCACGGTCAAAATTTAACAAGTCCTCCCCTCCTCCATCCCCCACTAGAGAGCTGACGCCTGTGGGACTTGTTTCCCTGCAAGGATCACAGGCCGCCATTGTACGCGTAGTCGGCCTTGTTGTGCATGATCAGCTTGTTGTCCACAAAGTAGAAGCTGTCTGATCTGGTCTCGTAGGGGTGTGCCACCATCTGGCCAACTGGGAAGAGAGTGAAGAGGACAGGATTTGATGAATGAAGAGGACAAAATTTGACGAATGAAGAGGACAAGATTTGATGCGGAGAGTGCATGGAGCATGTGAAGATGGCGGAGGAGGACTCACTAAGGTCCTCTGGCAGCTGTGGGAATTCGTAGATGTGCTCGCAGGTGTTGCGGCTGTTGGGGATGCAGAAGCCGAAGTCGAAGTCAAAATTCTTGAGGAGGCGTCCCTGGAAGTAATGCCTCTCGATCATACGGAAGCTGTTGATGGGACGCTCGCCCACCGTGAACTCCACGCTAAGAAAACAACCGGATCGTTCACCCATAATCATCAACACTATCAGCGGCTAAAACACATGGCACGCACAGGCACACACAGGCACGCACACACACAGCTGCTGGCTCTGTTTACGTACGTGGCACCGACAGTTTGCAGTTTGAGGAAGGCTGGTGTGAACTGATAACGCACAAAGCGCCCAGCGCTGGTGTCCACGTCGCCGCCGTCTTCATCGCCCTCCACGGGACCTGAAACCCAGAGCACAGCAGCTGAGAGGCAGAAGTCATCTCAGCCTTCATCCCCATCGGTGGGAGAGGAGAGATGCAGGGAGGTCTAAATCAGGAGAGCCCTGCTGCGAGAAATCATCAACATGTAACACATTATTAAGACCTTAATTTGAAATGGGAGAAAGAGAGAAAGAAAGGGAGGGAGGGGGGGAGAAGAGCCTGGTGAAGTGCTCCTAGATGCTGTAAAGGCCCAAAGTCAGCTTCATGATCTACAATAGGAAAACTGCAAATGACCCAAAAAACTGGAAAAACACACAAACACTGATGGAGAGAGAGAGAAGAGAAGGAGGAAAGGGTGAGGGAGGAGGGATTAAAGTGGGCCATGCTGAAATGTCACACCTGGACATTTTTGGGGTGTATTTCCTCCCAACAAAAGACGTCAACAGCCTCACATTGTGATAAACGTCTATCAAATCCAATCTGGGGGAACATCTTTATCCATGATCTGAATATCTGATGGCAATTCGGCTTGTGCGGAGCTCGAGTTCCCACTGATAACAGGTCCTTCTACATGCCTGCAGAGGTTTGAGGGCCAAACGGGGCCGACGGACTCATCCCTAAACACTACCGGGAAACTGTTCAGCTACCCTTCAAGAGTGTGTGTGGATGGGCCAAGTATGATGTGTGGAGACTCAAAAATAACTAACTAAAATAACTAACTAACTAACTAACTAACTAACTAACTAACTAACTAACTAACTAACTAACTAAATAAATAAATAAATAAATAAATAAATAAATAAATAAATAAATAAATAAATAAATAAATAAAATAAAATAAAATAAAATAAAATAAACACACTGTGTGAGCTC
>OMPJ01009507.1:0-13133 GCA_900312935.1 Carapus acus
CACACAAGGAGGGAGTGCGGCTACAAACAGGAATTATTCAACAATTGCTGTGTGTGTGTGTGTGTGTGTGTTTGTGTGCACATGTGTGGCTCTGACTGGGTGCGCATGTGCGCGCACGTGTGTGCGTTTGTGGGGATAACAGTGTGTTCCAGTCATGCTCCTCTGGTCTGGACCAGGCTGAGTTACACTGGCGCTTCTCTAGCTGAGGAAGACTGGACATGGCAGTCTACTGCTGTCAGGTGTGCGTGTGTGTGAGCGTGTGTGCCACAACAGGGCCCCCCTCCACACACAGGCACGCCTGAAGCTCATTAAGGCCCGACCTCTCACCTCTGCAGGATGGGAGGATGAGGGGAGGAGAGGTGATCAAAGCCGTCGACCTTCCTGACTGAGTCTGTGCCGCGCCGAGCCTGCGCGATTGGTAGTGACAGGCGCTGTCCGGGGCCTGGGATGGGCGCACTCATGCCCATGACGGTCCCAGCCAGAGAGACATGAAGCGGAAGAAAGCTGTTACACGGCTTAACGAGAAGGCTCCACGGGAGTGCGCCCGAAGATTTACCGTCCTTTGAGGGCGCGGGACAACTTTCTAGGGTCAAAAACGTGAGTGTCCTGCTAAACATCCTGCAGGACATCAGGGAATTCTGTAACGCGTATTTTACAGATGACGGATCCTCCCGCGTCTGTCCTCATCGCTTTGCTCAGAATAGGAAACGCCAAGGCCCTGTCCTCGGAGGTATGTCTCGATGATGACATGAGCACACGCGTACACGTGCGTGAGTGTTTTTCGGTCAGCCGGGGTCGACGGCACAGAGGAAAGAATGTGGCGGCGGGCAGGAATGCGGGGCTGATTAGCGCCGCTTACCTGTAAGTGAACTGGACGTGCTAGATGTGTGATGAGACCGAGGAAACAAGGGAACAATAGGACAGTAGAGATTCCTTTCCACGTCGCATTCCAGCGATCCCGTGGCCGGGGCCCCCCGCTCGGGAGCTTTGATGAACCCTTCTCGCGGCTTCCTGGGATTGTCGCTCCTCCGCAAACACACACACGTACGCGAGAAAGAGAAAAAAAGAAAAAAAAAAAAACATAAAGCAGCCGGTGAGCGGGGCCAGGGGTAGGAGCGAGCGCGGCCCTCCTCAGGATGTCCTGTTTTGATTAGCGCTAGCATCCTAAAAGCACCGTAGAAATATTATTCTAACACAGAGAAGAAGGCCTGGCTGCACACACGGCCACTTCTTTCCACTTGGTGACCCCCAGGGGTCAGATACACCACAATGAGCCGGGAATCAAAGGGTCCGATCCTCGCCCAGAGGAGTCGGATCGAGGAAGTCACGTGGTGTCGGGGGAGTGGTGGTGGGGGGGCCAAGTGATAAACTGATTGAGAGCGCGTTCGTTCCCCCTGTCAACAGGTGGAAATCGCGCGGGCCGATTCCTTTGGCCGTTTTTACGAGACATTTCTTGGCGATTTTCTTTGAATAGTTTTGCGCTGGAATGTCGTCTTTTGTCATAAGGACTCGTGTTTTATTGGCGCAATGGGTTTTTGTTCTGTTCTCAGCAATTAAATCAAACTCCCATTGTTCTGTTAAGACCTCACAGGTTACGTGTTTTTTCACTGCAGGACAAAACAAAACAAAAAGCTAAACATCAGCTACACATGCTGGCCCTCACGTTTTGACATCGCCAAGGGGCCCGCCAGCAGCCAAATTAAATGAATTTAAATTTTTTGTTTTTTTGGGATTTAGAGATAATCGTTTTTTGCCCTGAGTGAACAGCAGGACAGTAGATCACAGACAGATACTCAGATACTACACAACGGACATGCGCCCATATATGGGCATCATTTTCTCTGCCAGTCATTCCTGTATTTAGAATATGTCTGCAGGTGCAGACATGATGAAAACAAGTTTACTGACATGATACGATTTTGCTGTCAACTGAACTTTGGCTTTGACCGACGATGAGTTTTTTCTTTTTCTTTTTTTTTTTTTTGTGCGTTGAGCACACATAGTTTAAACGATGTCATCTCTCAGCGACCTCAACTCGATGTGTCCTGCGTCTCTGGTGGAATCAGGGTGCATTGAAGCGTCATGCCACGGTTTGTTGTTCTGCTGGTGCTCGAGGGTTTTACTTTGACAGGGGCGGTGCCACTGCGTTCACCTTAGTGTCCAAAGGGGACTCCTAGGGAGGGCAGTTGGGGTGTGTATTTGTGTTTGAGTGTGTGTGTGTGTCTGTGTGTGTGTGTGTGGTGGGGGTGATTTGGGGTCTCTGTCAGGGCTGTGGCAGTGACTCGTGGCCAGCAGGGGGCCCCGCTCCTTACCGGGTCAGCGGATAAGCTAATCGATTTTTATCTCTGTTTCACACACCAGGCCAAACCCCAACTGGCCTGACATTCACATGTTGGCCGTGCAGAGGATTACACACTGTCTCTCTCTCTCTCTCTCTCTCTCTCTCTCTCTCTCTCTGTCTCTGTCTCTATCTTTCTCTCCCCGCTGTCCTCCACAACCCCCGCTCCCTCTCCCTTACCCTCTCTCTCTCTGTATAAATTTATCTGCTTGTGCCCGCCTCGACGTTGGCATTCCCCTCCTCGGGGAGGCCAGGGAGGCGGGCGGAGGAGCTCCTTGTTTTCTTGGCCATTCCTTTGGATGAAGCGTCGGAACGAGGGAATGAAAGCTTTGGGAAAGGTCTGGAAACTTCCCATTCATCAGTGTAAGGAGATACTGCGCTGACAGTTAGCAGACAGCCGGCCAAGTACAACACGGGACGGCCGCGTGGGCCCTGCAGGGCTCAAGCGAGGGAGAGAGAGAGAAAGAGAGAGAGAGAGGGAGAGAGAGAGAGAGGGAGCAGACCAGACCAGACACCCCACTCGTCTCTGTTCGAGGCAATAACATGTGTTAGCGTTTTAGGCCTTTATTCAGATGTGTTGCATGCAGCCACTGCGGTGCAAACGATACAGTAAGTGAATGATTATGGGGTGCGATCATCAGTAATATAGTCATAAAGGCGAGACCGGGTCAGGAAAGTGTTACGCTGTCGTGTGAGTAAAAGTAGTCTGATTATTATTTTATTTTAGATCCTTTTTTTTCTAATCCAAGAGCGAAACTGCAGCTACATCTGGTCCATCCGCGTTACATGAGGAGTAAGCAGGATGGTCTGGAAGGTTCCCCGCCAAGGGGCGAAGGAGTGTCTTGCTCAAAAGAACTTGGTCAGATCCGACCCTTGAACCAGCAGCACTGTCAATTTCATCTCGGCTGCTCCCTGTCAGACGAAAAGCTAAGCAAAGAAATGACAACTACCCACCAATTGGTCAAACTCAACATGTGGCCAGAGCAGGCATGGCGAGGGGACACGACAGGAGCAGCCGGGGGCGGGGGGAGAAGCAGTGCATTGTGGGACATTGCAGGTGCGAGTCTGTGTCTCTCTGCCCCTTCCATTAATCGCTGCCATCTGACAGTTCAATCTACAAGGGGGGCCGAGCGGAGCAGCCGGCCGGTTGCCAGGGCAGGTCATTACCCAGCACGGGAGGCAGCCAATCGGATCAGCGATCAATGACAAAGGCCATGGAGAGAGAGAGCGAGAGAGAGAGAGAGAGAGAGAGGCGGGTAGAGGGAAAAAGGGGGAGAGAGCGAGAGAGAGAGGAGCTGTGGTAAAAGCGAACGACCCGGCCGGTTGAGAGATGTAGAAGGTGGGAAATGATGGAAAGCGAGGGAGGGAGGGAGAGAGAAACAGAGAGAGAGAGAGAGAGAGAAGGGGTGGAAAGGGAGGGAGAGGAAGTATGGCGGGATAAAGGCCGTTACGCTGCTGAAGGTCAGCACTCGGTACCGGAGGCGATGACAAACAGGGCGGCTGTCAGGCAGCGCGAGATGGAGACGTTCACCCGACGCTGCACAACACCAAAAACACAAACAATTGAATAAATAAAAACACAACGCCCGCCCCCTTCTGCCTCCACCTTGTACTTATGAGGGCGTAAATGCCCTCAGACTCGAGTCACGGCCACGCTGGCGTGATTGAGGAAGGCGGCGGGAATTTTAGTGTGAGTCATTGTTTTATGAATTCCATCTACAAGGTGTTGGCTGTCCCTTTAGTGGGCAGTCCAGCTGAACTGCCGTAAAAAATAATGGCTGCTTGTGAATTAAAAAACATTTCGGTTCATGAAAAACGCCATCGCGTGCCCCCCATACCTCCACTCCCTCCCTACAAACACACACACACACACATACACACACATACACACACAAGCTCCCCCCTCACACTCCGGCCCTGCCTGCTCAACTCCTCCCCGTCCCGCCGTGTTACCGCGGGAAACGGCTACCGCGGCGAGCTCACTCCGCTGATGTTTACCCAGACGCGGAGAAAGCAGAGCGAGGTCGATTCTTTTTTTTTTTTTATTAACAGAAGGAATTCCTCACGCTTTACGACATTTTAACATATTTTATAACCCCAATGAATGTCATTTTCACCTTCTCACCCGTGTTTTCCCTCAGACGGATTTTTTTTTTTTTTTTGTTAACGTTGACAAGGGAAGGAACTGACGTCGTCCTTGTGACAGTGTTTGGCTGGGGGCTCTGATTAAACAACTGGGAGATCTCTCTTTGCTCCCCGGGGGGGCCCGAGCATAGCGGAGGAGCTCGTTTATCCTGCGCTATCTCTCAGCAAGATCCACACACTCCGCTCTCCCAGGCATAGATTCACACACGCACGCACACACACACACACACACACACACACACACACACCGGCCATCTCGTCACGGACAACACTGAGTGATGATGAGTCATTACTGAAAACGTGCTCTTTGACCCCATCCAGTCTTTATGGATCAGACTCTGGCAGAATCATATTCCCTAATGCCAAGTTCCTGTCCGTCCAGCTGCCTGTCTGTCAGACAGGCAGGCCCCTTTCTCTCCTTCCTTCCCTCCCTCCCTCCATCCCTCTCTCCCTCCCTAGGGTTTCACACGCCAGTTCATCCCAGACATTTCTGTCTCTGTTTATTTTAATAACAAACAGGAAAAATATCTTCTTTTCCCATTACCAAATGCCTGAATTGCGATCGTTTTCCTTTTTTGTCAAGAGGACAGCTGGACGTAGGTGTGGATTTGCTCTGAAGTTGTTGTTATTGATGTTGTTCTGAAGTGGCTGGGATTGGACGTAAGATTTCGCCATGTCTGTTTGCATGGAGCTGTTTTCCCATCAGCCACTTCCCCAATAGCATATGACTGCAGGGATTTGGCGGCAAAGCGCAGAGACAAAAGTCGTCTTAGATTTTCATGCGTCGCCCTCTTATTCGATACAGCATCGTTAATCCAATCCACCAAAGCTTGGGTTCAGAAAATGTTTGTTGCGGTTGCCCGTGTTTGATTTTTCGAGACAAATGCAATTTGTTTGCCCTGATTTGATCAGCAGCAGGCGCGCAGCTCCACACGGGCATGAACATGTAAACCTTCCAGACAAAAGGAGTGAAATGTTCCCGCGTCTGAGAAGGAGAGGCGGAGGCGGGGAGCTAAGGGAGGAAACTCTATTACAGGTGTCCTGGACGGCTGGCCTGGCTTGCTGGGATAAAATGCTGCTTGGGTGTTAATGTAATTCTGATTTCGCTCGGCCTGGAGACCAGAGGTTCCTCCAGGGTTTTAAAACTGGGCCGGAAATGCAGAAAAGAAAAGTCTGGATCTGGACCGTGCAATTACAGTGGTGGAAACTTTGAAAGGTTCTTCCTCATGTTAGAATATAATCTCTCTTGGGACAATCGCAGCGCGGCAGCGTATAATTTGGGTGATGTTGTTGTGGACATAAGTATTGTTTCAAGGGCGCACAGAGCGGGAGGCCCATAAAGTGCTGCCACAGAACACAGTTGCTGAAACGTGCGTGTGTGTGTTTTGACATGCAGCTCGCACAGCGGACAGATAAAACACAGGTTTGACTTTCACCAATAGTAAAAGTCAAAGCTCTTGTCCAACCCTTGTCCAGCGATGAAAATATTTCTCCCACAAATACATCAGCACCTGCTGACTTCTGCTGAACTTCTCTCCTGGCTGTTCAGGGTTTGCGAAACAAGGCAGCAGGAAAAAAAGAGGAGAAAAAAATCATGTAACACTTTGCTCACGAGCAAAATTGAGACTTTTATAGCGGTAACGTCAGCACTTCAAAGGCCGCCAACTCTTTCCACGTCAGATGTATCACAGCTGTGAACAGCAGCACACACACTTTTCTACAATTTTGTCGAACCAGTTCTTCACTTTGGTTTGATGTTTCGCTGCCCGTAGCTGGCAGCTAAACAACATTGGCAAATTTGTTGTAGCTTTTTCTTTTTTGGCAGATACAAATACGACATTCAGGATCAAATATGTCTATAAGAATTTTTGTTCTATGTTGATATATGAAAAATAGCTTTCTAATTCTTTTGTCTCGCTCAAGGACACCTTGACGTCTCTCCGGAGAGAGCCCTGAATCAAACAATCTACTTTCTAAATGACTGCTGAGCCCAATTTTATACCACTCTGGCCCAAAAATTCAAGGATAGCCAGGGATTGAACCAGCAACACACTGGTTTTTGGCTGCCTCACAATTTTGGCCAATCATCCGCTATCACGAAGATCACGGGTAGGAATCATCACTGCATGGTAAATATTGGCCTGAATCGAACACTGTCATCCCCCAGATGTAAGACAAGCAACCCTGCGTGTCCCCCAGGGGACAGTTTGGGGTCTCAGAGACCACAGGGTGGATGTCTGCTGTCACATCATCAGGCAGGCCCAGAGCGTCACACAGATCAAATGCAGCCATGATTTATGTGGGCTGTCTACGGGCCTTTCTGTGCTGCGCCTTCTCTCTCTGCTCAAGTTTACCGTCACACCGAGCACCACGGGTAATTTGTCTCCTCAGTTGTGTGGGAGTGCAGAGGGCAAAGGTCAGAGGAGTGAAAATGACCAGACCTGACTTAATTGTTGTATCTATTTGTGGTTTGAGACAGGATGTCTGTCTGAACGTCTACCTGTCCATCTGTCACTGTCGTCTGTTGGCGCCGCTTCCTTCCTCTCTGCCTTTCGTTTGTCCTTTCTGTTGGTCTGTTTGTCTGTCTGTCTGTCTTTTCTTTTTTTTTTTGGCAGCCAGCGGCTATCATGCTCCAGCTTGAGTAAAGAAATCACCTCCCTGATTGCGCCGATGAGGAATGTATTTTGCTTATTTGTTTGTTTTGCCTGTGATGTCCTGCAGTGACGCCAAGGTGCCATGTGATAGCGCTAGAGAGCAGATTTCAACATTGGAGCCCACAGTTTCACACAGACAGGGGTAACTTTTTCACATGTTTGTACCCCCCGACACCATTTTGCCTCCAATTTCCTCGGCAGCTCGGCGAGTCTGACAAGGTTAAGCCGGTGAAATGTGGAGGGAAATGCTTCCTGTGAGTGATTACATTTATCATGTATAATTAGGAAGTCCTGCTCTGTCTACACATGCTGACCTTTGACCTCTCAGGTCTGTTGAGTGTGACAGTTGGAGGCTGGTGTTGCTAGACAGCCAAATTTGCTGTCCATGTTGTACCTCGCTGACAAACGTCTGCTTTCTACTGCCGAATGGTAGCGGGTTAGAATTTCAGGCTAAGCCTTTGCAATTTCAGCAACTTGGGTGCAATTCCTTTTGCATGGTGGGATCACACTTTCAGATAATGAAAGGGTTCTCAAATGACACATTACGTACGTGAAAGCTGGCTTGGTCAGCGAGATTCAGTCCCGAACTACTGCTCGTGATGCAGGATTTGAGCGAATATCAAACCTGTCCAACAAGGTTGGACATCACGTCACTGGGACACATCTTCCCCTCAGTCTGATTTATTCTTATAATAGACACAAAGCAGTGGCCATCAGGTTGAGATGAATACTGTTTCATGTCATAGTTTATTGTGATAGATTACAAAACCACCAACATCTGAATCAGCTTTAACAATCCAATGAAATCCAATCCAATCCAATGAAAATGTGGTGACGTTGTTGCTTTAGATTTTTATCTTATACATCCAAATAGGACTTACTTGTTTTCAGTACACCAAACAGTGAAATACTCAATTGGAGCAGGACTTCAGGTTCAGTTTCTTGACTAAAAGGGTAGGAGGAGTCAAGAATCAAGCCAGCAACCTTTGTGGTTACTGCTCCGCTTCTTTATAATGGTATAAACTGGTATATGTTGTACTGGTAGGTACATACATACAGCACACATGTTGTATATTGTGAATATTATAACAAATCTTTATTCAGGCATAACAACCCTGAGCCACTTCTGCGGAGGCCTCGGTCCCAAAAGTTTACTGAGCCTAAACACATCAAAACATAGGGTCAGATCAATGTTCTTCTCCCAGGCTCTCTGCTGGACGGGCTGCACTTCCCTCATAACTCTCCTCCGTTATCCTTGTCTCTCTTTCCCGACTTTATCTCTCCCTCCTGCCCATTCCTCAGTCATTTGTCCTTCATTTTCCCTTTTTGCGCTCTCTCTCTCCTTCCCCCTCTCTCTCCCTTTCCCCGTGTTATAATTCCCAGCTATTATTTCTGCTGCGAGCCCTCATTAGTCATGTCGCTGTCAGCCGCCAGCTGCAGACACGTACACCCACATGGAGTACACACACACACACTCTCGCCCAAACACAGTCATACATATACTTGCACATGCACAGGTATGGAAGTCATCAAGCCAAGGTCAAAGGTCGGCCTCATTACCCAGCTCCAGTGAAAACTTTCAGTGTTTTATGTGTTGGTATCAGAAAGAGGAGGGGGGAGGAGCTGCGAGGGGGAAGGGGTGAGGAAGAGGAGCAACCACAGGACATGTGGGGGGTTGAAGCGGTGTGGGGGGGTAGCATTACAGTACAAGGGAACCAGTGACAGGAGGAGTGAGAGGAGGAAGAAGAGAGACAGAGAAAGACCAGATCCTCACCTTTGTTGTCTGTCTTTCCTCTTCATCAGCGGAACACCAGGGTGAGGATGGGAGTGGTGAGATTGGTGTTTGGGGAGAAGGGGTGTGTGTGCGTGTGTGTGTGTGTGTGTGGTGGGGGGGTCTAAGGTCTTACCACACATGACTGGTGTTTCCTTACATTAAACACCATGTCTCTAAATAAAGTCATTAGCAACCCAGCAACAGACGCCCATTCATTCATTCGTTCATTCATTCATACGATTCCTCTCTCTCTCTCTCTCTCTCTCTCTCTCTCTCTCTCTCTCTCTCTCTCTGACACGCACTTGCAGACAGAGGCTGTAGGACCGTATGGGACACGACAAGCTGACATGTGACAGAAAGCAAAAGCAGGAATATGTGTGCATGTTCAAGTTCAGCCCGAGAGGTCAGCGAGGTGTCTGCTATTGAGTGTGCGTGTGTGTGTGTGCAGGGCAGTTGTGCATATGCGTTTTTGCGAGCGTGTGTCGGCTGGGAGCAGTCAGGGGGGACACTGGTGATGCAGACTGACGGGGGACATAAACACTTGGGTGTGTGGTGAAGGGGCCCATTGTCCACGCCGCCGCCATGTCAGTCTCAGTGTGTAATGGAACGACCCGTCTCTGTATGTTTGTCTAATTGGCCAATCTGTCTCAGTGCCTGTCTGTCTCTGTCTCCCTCTGTCTCTACTCTGATTGAATGTCCATTATGTCCTCCCAACCCTTTTAGACATTGTCCTTTTTCTTGCTTTTTTCCTCTTAAACTTCTGTTTCAATGGATTTGTTAAATTTCGACCTGGGTCTCTCTGTATTTTTCCATTGCGTGTGCAGGAGTGTGTGTGTGTGTGTGTGTGTGTGTGTGCGTGTGTGTCCACTACAGTGACAGAAGGGCAGCAAGTTTACTTTTTGCGAGGGACCCCCACTGCTAATGGCAGGTGGACTTGCGAGCAGGTCCTCCACCCGTCAAACTGGGCGATCTAGAGCGATCTGCGGAGTTATTAGCTGCGAGGCCTCAGAACTGCGGTCGAGCCCGAGAGCGGAGACAAAGGTGTACAGAGGATATGAGATCTTTGGGGTTGAGGTGCCGCGACGGTGATGAGGTGTGTGAGATTAATGGAACTGTGGTCGTGAAGGAGAGGAGAAGGGGGAGAAGGCGGGGAGAGGTGACGAGGACATGCCGGACGGCTGGCGAGGCGTGTGTGTGTGTGTGTGCGCGCGCTCGTGTGTGTTCAGGCGTTTGTTCATGACTTTGCACAACGGCTTCCTCCACTTAAACCCCCATTAGCAGCTGAGGTTTTGTTCAGTTTGTAATCACTGCTGAGTCACATGTTCCGCCTCTACCCCCCTAAGACCTTGTTTATTTGTTTGTGAGCAAGATTAATTCCAAAACAAAAAGTTACAACCTGGCTTTGACAAGAACTTGGCACATGAGTGAGGCGAGGGCCCGGGGACGATGCTGGAAAAGTTAGCATCGGTTTGATCCGGTGCGAGAGAAATCTTCCACGAGCTCGTTTGCCTTATTGAGAGCAGCCAGGTGAAAGCAATCAATCTGATCCCAGGCCAGCCGGTCCCTGGAGGGCTGGGTTGGAAACCCCATATGTGCTCCCATCACCTCTGAGAAGGTAGTCGACAGAATAAAAACTTATTAAATAGAGGAGGAGGGTGACTGGAAGTATTCCTGTATGAGCATCCAGATCAGGTAAATTCATCCAAACATTTTGAATTTGATAGGGTAAAAGCACTTCATTCTAGGTGATACGTCAGAGAGGACATTGCATTTCTCAGTGGGTTTGAAAGATTTTTTAGGAAGACGCTGAATTCCGAGGTGCTGAGGATGAGTCAGAAGTTTTGGAGTTATTTGCCTTCATTCATTAGGACTTGAGAAATCTAATCCAGATGCAGACTTGTCACCCTTGTCAGACAGAGAAGATAGAGGGATGATTTGAGGGTTTTTCCATGTTGTCAACTCAGATTCATCCATCCTGTTTATTCAATAGAATTCAGTGACATGTGGTCAGGGAAGGCAGGAGAGGCCATGCCTCACCTGTCATCCTATTGTTTATATTAATCTAGTGATTTGCACTGATAAATTCTTTTTAAACGTAACCCGTTAACTGTCGCCAATCAAACGGTGACTGAGCTCCGTAGGGTCCATAAGTTTGTAAATCTGATTGTGATGAAGTCGATGCCTCACCAGCCATGAACTTCACCTCAAACTCTCCATAAGTGAGCTGGTACCTCGTTTTCACCAAGTGAAACGAGCGATTTTGAAATGAGCCGGCGACTGCTTTTTAAAGAGAAATTTGGTTTAAACAGCACAGGCCGTCGCTTCCCGACCCCTGTACCTTCCCGACCCCTCTACCCTCCCTCTCTTGCTTTTTTCCTCCGTAGCTCAGTGTGTGTCTCTACCACGCTGAGCCAGCCAATGTGTGCAGAGGCCTAAACTGTAGTAATAATCTCATTAGAGCAATAAGTGCTCCAATGATTGACACTTCAGTCAAACACTGAAGGGGTGTGAGGGCCGCGGAGCTTCAGGTTTCCTAACTGCACCACCTCTCTTACACACACACACGTACACATATACAAACACAAACAGATGTCCACCAACGCTGGAATCCCTCTGTGCGTCTGTCCGTCCGTCCCTCCGTCCGTCTACCTCTCTCTTCCCCGTCATCCGCTGGCTCACCGTAGCGCGCAGCGTTTGTGTGTTTATTGTAGGGGAGGTGTGGATGTTTATGTTCTCCACACAGCAAAACAAACCAGTGTGAAGTGTGAGGCCATTGGAAAATAATCCAGCGGGGCTCTTTGGCACACCAGAGCTGAGCAGCTCCTCCTTGTCTGTAAACGCTCTCTGTGTAAACGTACTTAAGTTGCTTACTTTGGGGATTAAAGTAAGGTTTTTCGGTCACTAAAGAGGTTGGAAATCAATTTGGGAGATTATCTTTAGAGAATATTTTGATTTGATATCTGTTTTTTATTTCTGTGTTTGGAAGATACATCAATTTGAGCAGATTTTGCATTAGAATTGAAGTAGGTATTGACTTCTTTAAGTAGTTTCCGATTGTTTCCATAAATATTTACCTTCTTTAGCATTCACCCATTCTTTTGCCGAGATCCATTAATTGTAGAAAATAAATGACCATGCAAGACAGGCACCATTTACCACAGAAATGTCCCTTTGTTGGCTGTAATTTCAAAATGTTGGTGTCGGGTCATTCGGGAACACATTTGGTCACTCGTGGTTTGTAATATGATCTGCGCGCCGAGTCCCACACAATGACTGACCTAATCACAATAAAGAACCTAATCATATAATTATCCCAAGCTCTTCACAGTTCACCAGGTATTGGCGCCTTTTTTTCCTTTTTTTCGTGCAAGGCCCCTGTCATAGATCATTTAACACTTTGTGCCACATCAGGATCCCGAAGGTCAGAGAGGCTCCGATGTGTCACGACACCAAAACAAATGATTGTGTTTGAATATCTTTTCACAGTGTCTAACTCCTGCCCCCGCCCAACGACCCCCTCTTCCCTTCTGGTCGCCGGTGTATTAGCGTTTGTATAAATACGCGATAGAGGCCGACACAATGGCCTTGGCCGTGGAGGGATGCATGTCAGTGGGCCGGAGCAGATAAGAGTGACAAAGCTGGACGCTTAAGCCACGTCACCGTCAGGCCTCTCACCTGCC
This sequence comes from Carapus acus, assembly GCA_900312935.1. Classification (NCBI taxonomy): domain Eukaryota; kingdom Metazoa; phylum Chordata; class Actinopteri; order Ophidiiformes; family Carapidae; genus Carapus; species Carapus acus. The sequence continues at coordinate 12,592 of OMPJ01009507.1, forward strand.
TGTCTGTCAGGCAGACCCACTCAACCATCACTGCCTGATTGTTCATGCGCGAGCCCGTGTGTGTGTGTGTGTGTGTTTGTGTGTGATTGATGCCCTTTGCCTCCCATCAACAACCCGCCCCACCCATTACCCTCCCCGCCTCCTCCTCTCCCATCCCGGTCCCCAACCTTAAGTCAGGACCACCTTTTTTTTTTTTTTTCTTTTCCCCCGATGGCAAGGGGCCTTCGGGAGATAGCGTGCGCAGACCTTTGGGCCGCTCCCTTGTCTCCCTCTCTCTCTCACTCTCTCTCTCTTTTCTCTTTTCCCCCTTGCTATGCCAGTCACCTACTGCTGTGGGAAAAGCAGAGGAGATGAGGCCTTTAAAAAACAGATCATTGTCCGCCTCCTAGATTAAAGCTGGAGAATGTGAGCATTGTCCGCTGAATGGCTAAACCTTCCTGCTGTCACTCAAACGCTGCCCTGAGCGCTACTTCATGTCTAAGAGGCTTATCTGCACTGAAAGGCCTCTAGCTGCTCTGGGGAGAGAGGACGTAATGAAGCGT
>OMPJ01009510.1:0-19731 GCA_900312935.1 Carapus acus
CCATCAATCAGTGGCATACAGCTGAAGGCTGACGAGTGAACCCTGGACATGCAGTTTCATTCAAAGAGTCAGTGAGTAACCTTTGTTGTTCAGTTATTTTTCCTCTCTCTCTCTCTCTCTCTCTCTCTCTCTCTCTCTCTCTCTCTCTCTCTCTCTCTATATATATATATATATATACATATATATATATATATATATATATATATATATATATCTGTTGTTGTGCGCGCATGCGCATGCTGGTCTGTGTACATCTGCATGACGCGATCTACACACACTAGCTCTGCGGTCGACTGGTAGATCGCGGTCGACGTGTTGGGCACCCCTGCTATAGAGGGTATCACTGATGGTCTTCTGGTCAGTTGTCAGGTCTGTAGTCCACCCCATATTTAACCGAACTGAGACAATTTAACCAAACTGAAGCCATTTGATGACACCTTGGGAAACTGCCAATAGGCTGGCAACCTGTCCAGGCTGTATCCCCTGCCTCTTGCCGAAACAGTGCTAGGATAAGCTCCAGCAGACCCCTGTGACACCAATGTGAAGGATGCGGTCATGAAAACCTGCGCAGGTGCTTTTGAGTTTTGTATATGACTAGGGTTTGACATTCAGTTAGAAACATTCACGCCCTGCAAAGTTTTGGCTGATTTCTCCACAGTATTCTATATTTTGAATTCCTGTTTTCATAGGTTTTATGAGCTGGAAGCCCAAATTATGTTTTGGGCCCTGAATTTATAAGATTTTAACTTTTTGACTGGAATTATGGAAAAAAATACTTTTCCTTGATATTCAGATTTTTTGGAAAGGGTTTGTATATTCCAGAAAGGGCAAGAGCAGTGGTTGCTAAGTTCGATCGAACCCCAGTGGTTCGGTGAGTCAGTCTGTCTCTTCCGTTCGCCAATGTTGCCAGATGCATTGACATACTGTACATCTGGCATTTTCAGTGTTCCACCACATTTTGGTGGGCTCACCCCCTTGCTCTCATCTGCTTGTCTTTTCCCTTCGGTTTACACTGCCTGTGCCAGAATTGTGTATGTGTTGGATAGTATCCTGGTTTCCATCGGGTACCTCTTGCCCACATGGGATGCTTTTAGGCATTCCTTGGGAAATGGCTGTGTCTGAGCAGCTATTAGTAGATTTGGAAGACAACTAGGGTACACAATAACGTGACAGACCAGAGTCCTTGTTTGTGTAATACAGGGGCAATAAGGAAGTTGGTGAAGGCATTGTCCCCTCTGCACTTGGCAATATCCTCATTTCAGCAGCCAATCTTTGCATGTGCTCTATCTGTGGTGAATGATCTAGATTTTCTCTGTTTTGTGAAATTGAAGGATGCCATTTCCCCACGTTTTCTGTCATTGATTCTTTGTCATAGATCTGCCGACATTATGTGACTGAAAATACATGGTCCGCTCCCCCATTCATTTTAGAATGATTTAGTCAATGTTACCTGGACAGCTATTAAGTACTCTGGAACTCACAATTGACTCGATATCTCACACAATCATCTTTATGAATTTTGCGCTACATGTCTCCCCCCTACTGCCTCCTCTGTTTTCTGATAGATTGAGCAGTTACTCAAGCACTTAATTTACCAACAGTATGTTTTCCAATGGATTCCTCCCCCAAATATTGTAGATTTGCGTAAAACTGTATTTTTACACAGGTCTCATCAACTCTAAAACACCGCCACTTAGATTACAATTATCCACCATTGATGTTTTCAATATGTGCAGTTTGTAAGTGTAAAATCTATATTATGTTATAACGTAATACTTAATAGCAGATTTAACAGTTTCATTATAATCTGATAAAATGTTTACTTTGATATACTCTGTTTAGGTTCTGTTGTGAAGAGGAGCACAGAATTGGTACCTCAGGTGTGGAGGACATTAAATCCAATGCCTTCTTTGAGGGTGTGGACTATGACCATATTAGGTGAGTGACTAGTGTGATGTATACCCTGTGCAGTAGTTTGATGAATACTGTTAACAGTAATGAAACCATAAGGCTTGCCAGCAATAGAGAAGGTGGAAAATGAGAGGGAGAAGAAAAAATCAAGGAGGTCAGTCAACAGTCAGAGCTACAGAAACAAAAGGCAGTAAAATAAACCCTGCTGCCCTGCAAGAACACCAGGCTGCCTAGGAGATGGCTAAAATAAAGGCTCGCAGCCCTAGCAAGCTGCCTAAGAGGTACCCTAGAGAAGCTAGGAGAGTAAAAGACAGATCCCTCACCAACCAATCCAAGTGGCAGGCTGGATTCCACTCTCGGTCACAGCGTAATAAGACAACAACAAACCCCAGCCATGGAGATACAGAGTCAGCTAAATGGACGGAACAAAGTCCAAGCCATGAGCGCACATGCCTTGCCAATAATCAGACACCCCACTGCCATAATTACCAGGCCAAAGGAAGAAATAGAAGTCCCGAAACCTGTGATTGCACAGTGGCACAAATGGCCATACAAGAACAGGATCCAAGATCCACAGAGGCCAGGGTCTACTACACCAGACTGGACTCAAGGCACAGGTTGTGCAAATGTAACTCTGTAAACTGTAAAAAGAAAAAAAAAAAAAAAAAGTGATAATAATAAAACTGTAAATGAAATAATTCAGCATATCGCAGCTTGGTGTAAGCTCCTGCCAGGCAAAGTGTACATGGAACGCCATAATCATGTGACTGCTATAGTGTGCAAAAATGTATAATATTGACTTGAGGCGCTGGGGTCAAGACACCCGCAAAGGTGTAATGGGCTTATTTGAGGTCACCAGAAAATTGATGAGGCATGCTTGTCCAATTTGCTGAGATGTCGTTACAGTGATATTTATTGGTTTTATATATACAGTGTAGGCCAAAAGTTTGGACACACCTTCCCATTCAATGCATTTTCTTTATTTTCATGACTATTCACATTGTAGATTCTCACTGAAGGCATCAAAACTATGAATGAACACATACAGTGCATCCAGAAAGTATTCATACCACCTCACTTTTTCCACATTTTGTTATGTTACAGCCTTATTCCAAAATGGATTTAATTCCTTGTTTCCCCTCAAAAATTCTACACAAAGTACTCTTTAATGACAAAGTGAAAAACTTTTTTGGAACATTTTGCAAATTTATTAAAAATAATTCACCCAAATGTTGTATATAGATATTCAATTGGGTTCAAGTCTGGGCTATAGCTGGGCCACTCAAGGACATTCAGAGACTTGTCCTGAAGCCACTCTTTTGTCATCTTGGCCACGTGCTTAGGGTCATTGTCATGTTGGAATGTGAAGCGTCAGCCCAGTCTAATGTCTCGAGCGCTCTGGAGAAGGTTTTCATCAAGAATGTTAATGTACTTATCTGCATTCATTTTTCCCTCGATCCTGACAAGTCACCCAGTTCCTGCCGCTGAAAAACATGCCCACAGCATGATGCTGCCACCACCATGCTTCACTGTAGCGATGGTATTGGCCAGGTGGTGAGCGGTGCCTGGTTTCCTCCAGACATGACGCTTGGCATTCAGGCCAAAGAGTTTGACTTTTGTGTCATCAGACCAGAGAATTTTGTTTATCCTGGTCTGTGAGTCCCTCAGGTGCCTTCTAGCAAAGTCCAGGAGGGCTGTCATGTGCTTTTTAGTGAGGAGTGGCTTCTGTCTGGCCACTCTACCATGCTTGACTGGTGGAGTGCTGCAGAGATGGTAGTCCTTCTGTAGGGTTCTCCCATCTCCTCAGAGGAACGTTGGAGCTCTGTCAGAGTGACCATGGGGTTCTTGGTCACCTCCCTGACCAAGGCCCTTCTCCCCCGCTTGCTCATTTTGGCTGGGCGTCCAGCTCTACAGTAGGAAGAGGTCCTGGTGGTTCCAAACGTCCTCCATTTCTGAATGGAGACCACCGTGCTTTTTGGGATCTTCAATGCAGCAGATATTTTTCTGTATCCCTCCCCAGATTTGTGCCTTGACACAACCCTGTCTCAGAGGTCTACAGACAATTCTTTTGATTTCATAGCTTGGTTTGTGCTCTGACGTGCTCTGTCAGCTGTGGGATCTTATAAAAACAGGTGTGCCTTTCCAAACCATGTCCAATCAACTAAATTTGCCACAGGTGGACTGCAATCAAGTTGGAGGAACATTTCAAGGCTGATCAGTGGAAACAGGACGCACCTGAGCTCATTTTTGAGTTTTATAGCAGAGGGTGTGAATACTTATGTATATGCAACATTTGAGTGTCTTATTTTTAATAAATTTGTAAAAATGTTCTAAAAATGTTTTTCGCATTGCCTTTATGGAGTATTTTGTGTAGAATTTTTGAGGGAAAAATTGAATTTAATCCATTTTGGAATAAGGCTGTCACATAACAAAATGTGAAAAAAGTGAAGTGGCGTGAATACTTTCCGGATGCACTGTATGGAGTTCTGTACCTGACAAAAAAAGGTGAAATAACTGAAAATGTGTTTTTTATTCTAGTTTCTTCAAAACAGCCACCTTTGTTCTGATAACTGCTTTGCACACTCTTGGCATTCTCTCGATGAGCTTCAAGAGGTTGTCACTGAAATGGTTTTCCAACAGTCTTGAAAGAGTTCTCAGAGGTGTTTAGCACTTGTTGGCCCTTTTGCTTTCACTCTGCGGTCCAGCTCACCCCAAACCATCTCGATTCAGGTCCAGTGACTGTGGAGGCCAGGTCATCTGCCGCAGCACTCTATCACTCTCCTTCTTGTTCAAATAGCCTTTACACAGCCTGGAGGTGTGTTTGGGGTCATTGTCCTGTTGAAAAATAAATGACAGTCCAACTAAATGCAAACCAGATGGGATGGCATGTCGCTGCAGTATGCTGTGGTAGCCATGCTGGTTCAGTATGCCTTCAATTTTGACTAAATCCCCAACAGTGTCACCAGCAAAACACTCTGACACCATCACACCTCTTCCTCCATGCTTTACAGTGGAAACCAGGCTTGTGGAATCCATTTGTTCACCTTTTCTGCGTCTCGCAAAGACACGGCAGTTGGAACCAAAGAACCCAAATTTGGACACATCAGACCAAAGCATAGATTTCCACTGGTCTAATGTCCATTCCTTGCATTTCTTGGCCCAAACAAATCTCCTCTGCTTGTTGCCTCTCCTTAGCAGTGGTTTCCTAGCAGCTATTTGACCGTGAAGGCCTGATTCATGCAGTCTCCTCTTGACAGTTGTTCTAGAGATGGGTCTGCTGCTAGAACTCTGTGTGGCATTCATCTGGTCTCTGGTCTGAGCTGCTGTTAACTTGCGGTTTCTGAGGCCGACTTGGACAAACTTATCCTGAGAAGCAGAGGTGTCTCTTGGTCTTCCTTTCCTGGATTTGTCCTCGTGTGCCAGTTTTGATGTTGCAATTGATGGTTTTTGCGACTCCACTTTGGGACACATTCGAAGTTTTAGCAATTTTCAGGACTGACTGGCCACTCGTTTTTCTTAAGTTAGCTGATTATCTCTTGCCATAATATGAATTTTAACAGTTGTCCAATAGGGCTGTAGGCTGTGTATTAACCTGACTTCTGCACAACACAACCGATGGTCCCAACCCTATTGATAAAGCAAGAAATTCCACTAATTTTACCTGTTTAGGCACACCTGTGAAGTGAAAACCATTTCAGGCGACGACCTCCTGAAGCTCACCGAGAGAATGCCAGGAGTGTGCAAAGCAGTAATCAGAACAAAGGGTGGCTATTTTACGAAACTAAGATAAAAAACACGTTTTCAGTTATTTCACCTTTTTTTTGTCAGGCACATAACTCCACATATGCTCATTCATAGTTTTGATGCCTTCAGTGAGAATCTTCATCGTAAATAGTCATGAAAATAAAGAAAAGGCATTGAATGAGAAGGAGTGTCAAAACCTTTGGCCTGTACTGTATTTATAACGCGTGTGTGTGCGTGTACTGTATACGTGTGTGTATGTATGCATATATACAGTATGTATGTGTATGTGCACACACACACACATGTACACTGTATATGTATGTATGTATGTATATACTAACATGCATGCTTTTTGTCACCCATTACAGAGAGCGACCTGCAGCCATACCCATAGAGATCAAAAGCATTGATGACACTTCAAACTTTGACGAATTCCCTGATTCAGACATTCTTCAGCCAACAGGTACTCTTTTAACGCGGACACATTTGGTCTGCATGTAATCAGGCAACAAAACTTTGACAAAGACCAGCTTGTGCAGCACATACAAATGCAGTACACTGGGGGACACAATTGGGTGTTAAGTCTGACAGCTGTTGACTGGTATTTTGGGTGCGTAATCCTAAACTGATCTCAGTTTTTCTCTATCACATCAAGTTTTTTAACTGTAGGATCCCCACTTTGTACAAGTAATAGTATTAGTATAGTATTAGTAAAATAGTGCAAAGCTATTGGGAGCTGCACATACCTCTTACCGCACTGTCTCAATGCTGACTGCACAAACATGTGGCCACATAGCTGTTGAGTCCAATTGTGATCAGCTGGCAAACCTTATTACAGCGAATCAGTGGAATTTGCTTATCTGGAGGGTATGCCTGTGGGGGAAAAAACTTGATGTGCTTGAAAAAAACTGACCACAAATTTGGAATCAGCATGCCAATTTTAATTTCAATCAGCATAAAAATCTAACTCAACAGAATTTTTTTTTCAACTGTTCCCCACTGTTATATCGTAACAACCCTCAGAAATGTACATGATTTGCTCAATCCAGTATCACAGATATGAGGACAAATAAGATATATAATAAATGACACAGGGGCTCATCGGATAGTGACAGTTAACCCTATCAATTGAACGAACAAGCGTGCGTGCGCAGTCTACTATAGCCTTTCCCAACCACTGTGCCGCGGCACGCAAGTGTGCCATGAGAAATCATTAGGTGTGCCGCAGTCCAGTTTCAGTCGATGACTGCTGTCAGTGATGTAATTCAGACTGGGGAGCCCCTCCTGGCCCCTGCCGACAACTCGCGGCCAACCGTGGTAAGACAGTCGAAAAGAAAGACAATGGCAGCAGCCGAGCTTAGAGCTATTTTAAACTGATAAGGCTCCAATACATTATTTATGGTCAAATAAGTTGTCAGCCTGGCAGCTCCGTCAGGCTTTTGAATTTTGCTGGAGACAGGCAGATTACAAATAGGCCTAAATGTTATTAGAATGTTCAAGATCAAGAGATTACTTTTTCAAGAACTTTTAGCAAAGGCAGTTTTAAGGTAGCAAGTGTGTCCCCAATGGAGACTTCAGTATCAACAATATTGTGTCGGTAATCGACAAATAGCAGGCAGCGATTGGCAGCTAGTCTCTAACATGCAAGTACAACACGGTAAATTAAGCTTGTCCTCAACATTATGTCCAATTTTGCCAATCTGAAATACCACAATTTTTCCCTCATCAGCTACCCAGGTGTCCAACCAGACAGAGGCTGACCTGAAGAATAAAGACTGGGTCTTCATCAACTACACTTATAAACGTTTTGAGGGCCTCACTGCGCGAGGAGCCATCCCATCCTACATGAAGTCTGGAAAGAGATGAGCAAGCCAGACTGGCAATCATCAAACACCACCAGGAAACTTAGACCAAGTCCAGAGGTGTTGCACAGATGAGAGGAGGATATCAACATTATCTTACAAGATGCTCTATGCTGTTTCGCCAAGCCCATGCTGTTCATCCAATGATTCCTTACCACAGACATTACATGACAAAGCAAATTGATGAAAGGAGCTGAATGTCTTTTGGACCTGCTACTTTTGTGTGCTGCAGTGTGTCCATGTGTAGGAGTCTTTTAGTGGTACGTTTCTACTTGACCCAAGCACAACTATAGAGATTTGCGTTATTTCCAGTTTTCTTTTATGCCAGCGGACTGCGATTAAACTTTATCACTCTATCTACCAGCATTACTCACATTCCGCCTCCAGGTTTCAAACAGGTTTCTTGAACCAGCATCCTTGGTGTCGCACTAAGGACTTCTGCCTCCACCAAAACTCTTGAACCCATTGAAAACCCACAAAATACATTCTTTACCCCTGATGTTGAATTTGCTTTGCAAATACTTGATGTTAGATGCTGTTCAGAGATACTGTTTAAATTAATTCCAAGCTGTGTAGTTCCCTCTCTATATCTGTGATTTGAGACAGCTCTCTACCAAAGATGGAAAACTGCAAATGAATGGAATCGTGATACTTTTTATCTGTTCCTTATGGTTTAATCGTAGCCATAGATATGGCTATCTATCTTTCTTTGACTCACTTCAATTAGGACATTTTGTACAGGTGATGGGATGATAATATAGTCAATCTTACTCAGATTTTTGATATTTCAGGGTTTTTTTCCTTTTTATTTGAGGTCTATTTATTTGTTATGTAGGAATACATCTTACTACTTCTGTTTTCATCACAATTGCATGTAGACCAGTCATTTTTAGAAATCAGCGAAGTTCAATGCAAATGTTATTTCCTTTCTTTATATGATATTTCGGTAATATTTTGTTTGCTTTTCCCCCTCTGACATCTCTTGCAAAAAGAGCTGACCTTAATCTGCCCCCCCACTCTCACCCCATCACTATTTGTCAAAATCGTATGTTTTGTCTTACAAAGAATGTTCAGACAGAAACAGATCATGTCACCATCTTCACTGATTTCATCATAACTGTGAAGTAACTATAAGCCATAGTAGTCCATCTGGCAAGAAAACTTTCAATTTCAACTATCATGTCAACACCATGTATTTTTTTTCCATATGTGTTGCTGTTGAAATGCTTGGAGTCTACATTCACACCACAATTTGCAGTAGCTGTGGCACACGTGTTGTTACAGCCCAACTACTACTGTTACTTTTTATTTACTGCTATTTTTGCAAATTAAAGCCCCAGAAAATCATCTTTGAAAATGCACAGTTCCTGTATTATCATTAATCATGTCAGATCACACACAGTTGAACGACAGCCCAGCAACTTTTCTTATCCCTTCATTAGTTTCCATAATATTAATGTAAATTGGCACAAATCAGCTTATTAGATCCGCAATTAATGGATTATGAATGAATTTCATTTCCTTTTTGTGTGAGTGACAGTCTACTAGACAGTACACAAAGATCTGAAAAATGTATCGCCATAAAAACACTGCTACTGTAGAATAATTTCACGTTTGACTGCCTGGGCATCTTAACATAAGTACCTTCTTGGATTATGTTATCGCTTTATTGAAAATTACTCGATAATACAAGAATAGATATTCCCATTAAAAGTCAAGTGAAATTGTTTAAGAAGAAATTTGAAGTACATTACGGTCTTGTTTGGTAAAAATGTATCAAGATACAGGTGAATTCTTGCTGGGCATTGCTGCCTGCCGCACTTCCTCCAGTGCTGTTGGAACAACTGTGCTATGGCACCTCACTGAACGCCTCTGTGGTACTAAACAGGTCACCAGCTGGGGACCAACATTCATCAATGGTTTGCTCCTTTAATCCCAGTATGTCATCTGGTGGCGGAGTGATGGCATGGATCCCTCCCTGATGCCATAGGTGTTTGCTATCCAACTCTTCTGCTTCCTCCCTAGCCACACCCTGACGCTGCCTTTCTCCACCTCCTCAGCCAGCTCTTTCATGGATTTCTGATGCCCCGTTCCTGTGTATCCCATGTGACGGAGAATATCAGAAGTTGAGGAACCTATGAGGCTCTTTTACATCCCACTTTCACGCGGCAGCTCTCCAGCCAGCCTTGCTGCACCCTGCTGCCAGGTCTGACTACTTGGCTCGCTTTAGCTCATGAGTGGCCTTCAAACCTCTCTCTCATGGGACAGCTAGTTTGATCAGGAGGACTGTCTTGCAAGCCGCTGACCATATCATTGGGTCTGGTTGCAGCGATGTTTCCCCGATCTCCCCGAGGAACTGCAGCTGCACAGATAGACCTTCATGGACTACTCACTTCCTAGTGAGAGAGGTCCTGCTGTATCTCTCTGGCGGGAGAGTTTGACACACTCTCCAGCCCTCGTAAACTGGATGGGATGTCTCCCTCGAGCGGATGGTCTGCTGTTTGCCTCCTTTCTGCATGTCCCTGACACCTATGCCAGCTTTTCAGAACTCACCCATGATGCCATCTGTAGAAGCCTTGGGACAATGCTGTCTTACAGCCTGGCAGGATATGCTGAAGGCTTGCGTTGATGGTGTTGCACATTGGACAGGACTCGGTGCTGAAGGGCACCAAACCTTCTCGTCTTGTTCCTGAGGTTTCGGGGACAAGACTAGGTGCCCTATGCTGCTCTGACCAGGAAGCTGAGCCTACCTTGTGGAATCTTCCACAGGTCAGACTATAACACGGACCTGTCTGTGACACCTTCCCATAACGTCCAGTGTCCTTGCTGGATCTCGAACACCGCATTGACGTTAAGACATTCCTGCTTAGAACTTTCCACCTCTGCCACCACCATTGCTCTCCGGTCTTCTTTGGAAGCATTTGACCAGACCACGAGAGTATCACCCCAAGGCCTGCTTGATCCCCATGGACTTTCCCAACCACCTTGCGGTGCTTCAGCCGGCCAATTGCCATGTCAACCTCTTCTTGGACTTTCCGCTTTTTTCCTGTTTTTATCTGGCGCCTGCTGCTCTCACCAGCTGGTCAGTGGATTCCCTCAGCTCCAGCACCAGCCAAGTCTTCTCTCGCACGTGTCCGATGCAAATGGATCGCAGTGATAATTGTAGGATGTTCCTCCCAAAGAGGCCTACGTCTGAGAAGCATCTTGGTGGTCATCTTGGCAGCTACTTCCTGATGAACGAGTTTGCCAGCCCATCCATCTACCTTACCACGGAGGAGGGGATTTTGCTCATCTTCAGCGGCCACATCACCCTTTGGTACAGTATGAACTGGTAACACCATACCTTGTACTTCCTGGGGAGTTAGCTTTGATCGATCTTAGGCCATCTGCAAGCTTCTTCCTTGCCGCCTCCCCCTTCTGCCTGTCAGAGTTCTGCCGAATAGGTACGACCCAGGAACAGGTTGATCCATCAGCACTAGGATATTCTCACCACAGACACATAGACAGTCTGCGTGAATTTGTGGGTCTGATCTTCATCCACACCCAGCCCACAAGCTCGTCTATCCTCTTCAGCATTCTTGTTGTGCATGTTGCTGTCTGGAGTATAGTGGTGATATTGTTCATGTAGCCTGTCACTGCTGGCAGTGTTTGACCTGAAGGCAGTGTGACTTCTCCAACCATCTTCTTAGCCCCTATGAGGATGACCTCAAAGGCTGCAATAAACAGGATAGGCGGGTTTGAGTAGCCTGTGGCAATGCTTACTTACAGCTGTTGCCATCCTGCTGTGAAGTCCTTGTGGATGTAGCACATCTTGAGGTCTCCAAAATACCTAGGTACCAGGGCTCTAAAGCAGACTGGGACATGAAAGAAGTCCAAGGCAAAGTCAATGAGTTGGTCGTGGACTGACCCGTATGCATTGGCAAGGTGGAGCACACACACACACACACACACACACAGGTCACCTCTCTCTCTTTTGGCCCTCTGGATCTGCTCCCATATTACTGCAGAGTGTTCCACACACCCTGGGAAACCTGGTACACCTGCCGTCTGGTAGCTAGTGTTGATGTACCCATTACTTATAGGGTAGCTGGTCAACCTCATGGCCAGGATGGAGAAGAAGATCTTCCCTTCAACATTGAAGTGGGTGATGCTCCCAAACTCTCTAATCCCTGTGGAGTTCTGCTCCTTAGCCTCCAGCACCACCGTGGAAAAATCTGGGAGTTATCTTCTTTGTCAATGAATGCCCACATTGAACAAATGTCAACAACCACTTTCTTTCACTTCCATAACATTACTAAGGTTAGGCACATGCTGTCATTTAAGGATGCTGAAAAAACTAGTTCATGCCTTTGTGACCTCCAGGCTGGACTACAGTAATTCTTCAATAGCAGGCTGTAGCAGCAAGACACTGAAGCCTCTCCAGCTGGCTCAGGATGCTGCAGCATATATACTGACCGAAACCAAGAAAAGAGACCACATCTCCCCAGTGTTAGCTTCTCTGCACTGGCTGCCTGTCAAATGCATGTTACTAATTGGGCTCCTTCCCCAGAGTCTTTGTCTTGTGCTTTATTAACCTTAACCTACAGCTAGAACACGACCAGTGATGACAGACCTCCATACAGCCAGGCCCTGCTCCTGATGGGTATGCTGTGCATCTATTGTTTTGCATCCTTACATTTCTCTCTCACTCTAATCTCGCTAATGGGGGATGTATTGGGTCCCCGTGTGTTCATCTTATAGAATTTAGATATTTACATGTTGAGGAGCTCCACCTGCTCCATCTTGGAAAGCGCCTTGAGATTACTTTTGTGAAACTGTTATGATTTGGCGCTATACAAATACAATTGAGTTGAATTGAATTGAATTGAATTGAATTGAAGAATTTGGCTGAATAAGTATGCGAGCATGCCCACGCAACTGGTGGCCTGCAGGTCAAAAGAGGCCTGTCTGAAATTTTCAGTGGCTTGCGTGATGCGCGACATGGGCTAAAAACCTGTGTGGAACTACGCATGCTACCCACCCTCCGCACCCGCTAAGGAATTCCAACAGAGGACCCTGGCTGCAAGATTTAAGACTTGGATTGCATTTCCTTGAACGCATATCCGACTGATGAGTTCTTCAATGATGATGGGAAGAATTAGCTTAACACATGTCGTTTTGCTCAAGTCCGCTTGAGACGTGGAAGATCCCTCTTCTTTACAGCTAAAGGTGTATGAAATTTTTTTTGGCTCTTGCAGAGCATGTAGGAGCCTGCAGATGAATATGAGTTTACCATCGGGATATTCCTGTATAAATTTTCATGTAAAGGCAAAATCTCTGGAGGTTGACAGAGGTGTGACAACATGTATCTTTAATATCACAGGTACGCCCGTCTTCTTATTCCTGATTCAGCTGCCCACTGTCTCATATTCAGCTTTATCTTTGTGATTCTCTTTGTGACTCAAGTGGTGCGTGATGCCTGTAAGTTTGCACAGCTTGGTTACCATCATCTCCCCTAAATGCTCAACTACATTACACTTCAACCTCCTGCTCTTCTTCTACGTAATCTCCCATTAGGTATCGCTACCATGGGTCACCTGCCTCCTCCTAGTCCAGGGGACGGCAACCTTAAACATTCAAGACTCATTTTGAGCCATTTCACATGGTAAACAAAACACTGGGGACCAGAAAAGTGAAGATGAGCAAACAACGACCCGTGAGCCATTCCAACCAGCCCAACAAGCAATGCGCACATAATCTCAAAAACCAAGAATTTCTTCTCCACGATACCTTAACTTTCCAGTTTTTGACACATTCCAAGCACCTCCCACATTTTGCAAGTGAAGTCGAAAGATAAAGTGCAACCCATTTCTTCTTATTTGATAGGTAAAATTACCATTTTCATTGTTCATTTCTTGCACCGTAAAACACACTCATGGCATTTCCCTATTTCAGTTTAGAATAATTTCAATACTTCCTTGTTTGAGTTCTTTTTTTTTCTTAACTGAGACAGAATTCTCAGATAAACTAATTTTATGATGGAGGTTAACAATGAGCTTCCCCTCTTTGAAAACCAGTGATGTTTACCACTATTGTAGATGTACCGATTTTCATGTGGGCCTCTGATGTATCAATTTTGTCTTGACCTTGATATTGTTTTTTTTCTTTGCCATGTGCACGCCTTGCCTTGAGTCTATGCTCTCTGAGTAAGACTATGTAGTTTTATTTGGGTCTAGTCCTATTTCCTCAGTCCATGTCAAAAGGTTGGTGTGATTATTTGTCAGCTTTCTCCTGACCATCTTTTGGCATTGTTTCGTACATATCATTGTTTAGTCAAGTCCGCAGATGCTCCTCCTCTGAGGACATACTCCTTCTTTAGTTTCCAGCTTTCATACTTGGCCGCTCCTTCAATTGCTTTCTTACATAGAACAAGGGGGTCGACAGCAGGGGTCGAACGGTTCTCCCGGGTGGGCATCCAGACACAGCAGCCATAAGAAGAGGCTGTTGAGAAAAGGTAAACAAGGGGTCAGTAGACAACCTGCAACAGCATGTGTGTATCAAATATACATGTACAAAGAACAGAATCGCAGCTTTAAACGACTAATCGATGAAGCATACAAATTCAGCTTTAAGGCTAACGAACCTCTCTGATTCATTTAGCCAGTGTCTCCCAACCACATAGGGGTGCCGTGAGAAATCACAAGGTGTGCCGTATTCAATGTCACTTAATTGGTTCCCTTAGTGTGTGGTGTGTAATGATAGGTAGAACAATTACAAGCACATCCACTTGAGGGCAGTATCATGTGAAATATGAAAGAGCAGAGTCTTGCTGTATGTGAGAGAATGCTGCAGGTAGTAGCAAAGGATAAATATTTGGGGGTGGGAGGCTCAATGTAGGTCCTGGGGAAAGTTATGACCCAGATGAAGGTTCCACCACGAGTAGTCGCCAGAATAAAGGTGAGCTCAAGACCATCCAATGAAAGTTGTCTTTGGACTCAAGTCAATTCAGTTGAATTTTATTTGTGTTATTTGTGCCAAATCTAAACAGAACTGATTTGAGGGAAACAACATGGCAAATTCGGTTATGCCTGGTGTGCAGGAAGAAATTGTCAAACAGTGCCATGGTTCCAAGTGAAGTTTCTGGCTGACTACTGCCAAGGAGTTCCACATTCTGGCAAACACAGCTACTGTATTTCATCTCTTCTCCCATTTTCCACAACCTGTCTGTGTGAGGTGGATGTTTCAAACATGACTGCCCATAAGACAAAAAAAAAAAAGAGAGACTCGGAGCTCTGTCCTCAATTCCTAGAAGAATACAGGGGTTGTGGTCAATTGAATAGTCTCACACTGAGTAAGTTGACCGACACCACAGATTTTCATTATCTTTCAATAAATTTACGCGGTTATGACGTTTTTGTTTGGTGATGTGTCTTTGTCATTTTCCTCTGATGTCAAATATGTGCTGTGGCACAAAAAGATTGGGAAACACTGCACGAGGGCAATAGTTCAGGCACATGCTAAGTGTAGCTCTCAATTGGCATTTGCCTCAGCTATGACCTCTACTGTTAACTCTTCATCCAATCCTGCTTTACACACACAGACACAGAGATGGACTACCTGACTGACAAAGTGATGGATTCTTTTCAAATGGTTTTCTTCGTTCAATAGCTAGATAATGCCCAGACCCATTCTTTTTTCCATCACAATCATGACTCACTCCACCATGTCCCCTTTTTTAAGTCACCGTGCTGTCACTTTCACCACAATAACATGTGAATGATGCAGTAATCCTGTATCTCTTTTGAAATAAGGAATTCATCTCATAGACATGACACTGCTCCACTGCCAGCACAGTTGCTGGTGGCTTAGTTTGCGAGTTATTGAATTCCGTCAACATCCACACATTGACCGTTGAATGTTTGGATAAGTCAGGAAAATGCCACTTCAGTTTGCCTCCGTGTAAGTAAATGGCTGGATTCCTCAAACGTGGCCAAGTTCCATTAGTTGAGGAGAGAGCTAAAGGTGTGGTTTTTAAGTGTGGTATAGATTTTTCTGCCTTGTTCAAGTGTGTTTGTCCAGAATCATTTCCACTGAGGTTATCTAGGTACACATGGTAAGGATTGTTTTTGTATGGGTAGATTCATTCCGTTGATTGTTGGTTGATAAACTCCAGAGAAGATGTCATAATTTTCTGCTCCTACGTATTGTAATGAGACGAATGTGTGAAAGTCTTCCTATCTACCGAGTGGACCTATTTAAGACTTATTTTGAGATGGGACCAAATATCAAGACGTAGTCACTAGCTAAACTAGGTGGGGAGGGTGAGGGGTGGGAGTGGTAAGTGAAGGGCCCTCACAGCCTGGTGATAAAAGCTATTGTTAAGTCTTGTTCTGGATTTGAGACTGCAGTATTTCTTTCCAGAGGGGAGTAGGGAGAACAGTGCATGTCTGGGGTGTGTGGGGTCCAGGTTGATGTCTCTGACCCCCTTTTGAAGTCGGCCAATGCAAATGTCTTTGAGGAGGGGCAGTGTGATCCCTATGAATCTTCTTGTTCTTCTTGCATTGCAGGTCCTTTTGGTCCTTGGCTGTGCAGCAGTAGGTCAGGACGGACTCTATAGAATGGCAGAAGTTGATCAACAAGGGGGTATACATGTCTGATTAATGCATGTTACTAATTCAGTTTCTTTCTCTTGAGTCTTCGTGTCTGATGCTTTATTACCTGCAGACCACTGCAGAGGCATGCCCAGTGACGACGTGCCTCTAAACACGTGGGTCCTGCTCGTGACTGGCTCACTGCGTTTAAATTGAGACATGTCTACTTATGCATGCTAAATTAAATCTATCTTGCCACAATTATTGATTACTGCCGTGCCAATGACTACTGTGCACCTTTCTACCTGTCTCTGCCTTCATCTCTTGCCCGCTCTTAAGCCAAGAGGTCAAGGCAGATGGCCGCCCACCTGCAGCCTGGGTCTGCCCAAGGTTTCATCCTGTTAAAGGGGAATTTTTCTTTGCCACCGTTGCCAAGTGCTCACTAATAATGGAAATGTTGGGTCTCTTTGTGTAAATATTATAGAATTTGGTCTTCACCTACTCCATCTTGGAAAGCGCCTTGAGATAGCTTCTGTTTTGATTTGGCACCATACACAGTTGGATTGAATTGAATTGATCATGCACAGTAAACCATCCATTTTGTAAACAAGCTTGATGACGTGGCAAGGTTTTGAGAAAGACATTCTCTCCATTTTGTTTTGCAGTCAAGACACAGATATAGAGAACAAAATAACTGATATGAGATTTCTGGCTGTCTGAGAAGCAGAGGAAGGAGACATGCTGCCAATGTCCTGTCTTGTCTCCCTGATTATAAGAGGCAATTCATGCATTCATTTATATTCAAACAGGATGGTCTCCAGCTGGTCTATGTCAAATGTTTCAAAGGTAAGCAGTTACCTTATTGAATTTTGGGTTTGCCTTACACGTTTTTTTTTACTCTATTTTCTTAGAAGTTTTCTGTTGTTTCATGTACAGACTTTGAGGAATGAGGTAGTGATCGATGTAGCTGTTCAAGCTGTAATTGGGTAAAACCACTGATGTTGATGTTGAATTCACTCAATCGTTGTTATGTAATGCATTGCCCTCCCACTTTGGGGTTCACCTGGAATTTAACAATAAAATTTTTAAAAGTTGTTTTCAATTAACTGTCATCCCTCAGAATGAGTGGGATGTCTGCTATGACAACAGGTTGAACTGGCCTCTGTAAAATATCTCTGCTACAGCTGAAGAAAGCCAACACAATGCAATATTGCAAAAAATATTTCAGTGATTTTCCTTGCAGTATTACTCAAGTTATTGTGAAACTACATATTAGTTGAAAAATACAAATCTAAGTTATGTACCTGACAGTAGAAGTATGTCACAAATTGCAATGAACATCATGACATAAACAGAGATTGAGTTGCACACATTTTGTCTTAAGTTTTTAGTTCATGTAAGCCGAAAGTATGTGAGCAGGTTAATGTTAGATTTGAATACTGAATATTCAATTACTGAATACTGAATATAAAACACTCTATTATGTTGATAAATATCTGCAATCATACCTCTATTATTCTGTGCATTTTCACAAGTTTTCAGTTAATGTGATGCAAAAGCCATGATTAATATTTTGAGAGACTTTGCTGTGGTCAGGTGTTGTGTGTTCAGGTGTGTATGTGGCTGGCAGGCTTGCCGCTTACTTCCTCAGCAGCCAGGCTCCGTTGTGGAACAGATCTCCTTGGGGACCTCATATTTGTGTGTGGTGATCGTGGAATCTATCTCGGTGAGTCTCAGAATCATGTTTTACTGACTTATTTACTAAAGTAGGACAAACAAAGCGGGCATGTGACTCTGCCACATGCCCGCTTTGTATGGTTCCAAACATGTCAGACCAGCAGCTTGGAGAAATATTGACATAAAGTATCACTGTCATAACCAGGCACAAAGCTTATGGGTGTTGTCATCACCTGTCAAACAGTCATATACTGCACTAAAAACACAGCAGCCAACTGTCTGATGAAAAAGGGTTCCTGTATTCCATCTTGAATGCCACCATCAGGAATATGCAAATCTCAGTGGACAGGTGGGCAATTATCTCAACAAGTTTAAAGTATGTTTAGCCTAGTTTTAAGTGAAGTGTACTGTTTTTGTTTTGTTGCCTGAGAACATACAATCCTGAAAATTCATAGGCCCATTTAGGGTTAATGACAACACATAAATTAACACGCGCAACCATGTCCTCAAAGCTTTTCCCCAAACCCAAACAAAGCCTAATCCATAACTCATAGTCAATGTCATGTCATCACAACCTCTCTAGCACAGGGAAAGTGTAGAAAACATAGAGCATCAACTAGTGTTTGGCAATTGTTGGCCTTGGAGTTGAGCATAATCAATTATTATGAAGTTAAATTGTATTTCTATTTTATGAAACGATCGAAAGACTATATTTGTGGCAGTGTTATGGGACGTGTTTGTTTAAATGAGGCAGCACGACCATAACAGATTGAATGTAGCTGAAAGCAAAACAAAGAAGAAAAAAAAAGGAAAAGCTCTTGCACTGACATTAAATTTCAAACAACCACCATCTGCCATTAGTCAAAGGAATACCATGAATTGCAAAAAGGTATGATTGCTTGTGATGTAAAGGAATTTGATGTTCTTATTTTATGATTAGTCTTTCTGTTTAGCTAAAAGTGGTGTCCCACAACATTGCCAGAAGTTTCTCAAATCTCTCACTATCAAGGTTTTAGTGTTACACTCCCTTTGTGTCCATATCTTGCAGGTATTATATATCCTGTATGTAGATACTGTGCCTTTAGGGACCCCCATGCAGATGTTACAGACAAGTGTTTTATCAACAGACATCACCTTATTTGCAGTAGCTGATGCAGCATGCAACCTTGCTCTTATTCAAATATAACCAACCAATAACACAGAGAGTGCATACAAACTTGGTCTCTGGGTTTTAATCTCATCTCTCTTGTTCCTATCAAGGTCACTCTCTCATTTGTTATCCATGTGTTTGCATTTCCAGCATGGGAATGTCCTCATCAGTACACTGGGGCACAGTATATCTTTTAGAACTCTTTTCATCCAAGACTATATCAGCTTTCAAATCATCAGCCTTAAAACAAACTCAGATATATCAGTTAAGTCAATCCCATTTTGTTGAGTATGCATGTGCAGTGTGCATCAAACCATATATTGTTATGTCCTCTCCAATAATTATTATGTAAACTTCCTGTAAATTCTACAAGATTAAACTTCATTTGAGTTAGGTCTGGATTTGTCATGTCAAACTCTTGTAATTGTAAACAATTGTCGTATTGTTCTAAGTATAAGATGACATTTTTTTCCCAGAACCCCCCTTTAGAAAGTGGGGTTGTCTTATTTTCGGGGACTAGGCTTTGGACAATTTTGCCGCTGTCTCTGCCCCCCCTCATTCCCCCGTCTCTAAATGAGCTCATCAGCTCACCAAGTTATAGTGCTAATCTAAAGATAAGTGTGGTGAATGCTGCCAAGGCATCTGAGGTAAAGTTGCGTGGCCGAGCGGTCTAAGGCTCTGGATTAATGCTCCAGTCTCCTCAGGGGCGTGTGTTTGAATCCCACCACTGCTAGATATTTGTGAGGTCCACAAGGTTTAAGACCTCCTTCTTTCCACAGCCATCAGATTATTAAACAGCTGAGAACCCCCCCATCCC